>JBBMFX010569461.1:0-14981 GCA_037832545.1 Rhabdalestes septentrionalis | reverse complement strand
AATACTTTTCTGTGAGAAATACATGATTTTCTAGAAATATTTCAGGGGTACCAACAATTTTGTCCACGTGTGTATATACATTTTTGAAGTATTGGTATTAATAGAACGACAGAAATCTTCTCATTTAAAATGCTGCCCTTGGCTACAAAGAGAAATCTTTTGTTTGTATTTCAGAATAATTTGCATATTAGCCCTAAATCTTTAATCTTGCTGGAAGGCACTGGGTTGATGACTTAAAATGCAGAAAACTACGTTGCAATATTTTGATAGGTGAAAGCACATGTACACTACATGGACAAAAGTATTGGGACCACTTTATTCTTGAATTGAGTGGACCTCATACTTCCAGTGAAGAACAAAAACTAAATACTTCAGCAGACCAAGACATTTTGGACAGCGCCATGCTTCTCAATTTTGGTGACCCAGTTTGTGGAAGAACCTTTTCTATTCCAGCACGACTGTTATCAGTGTACGAAGCAGCTCCATAAAGACGTGGCTGGAGGAGTTCACTGTGGAAGAACTTGACCTGACCTCAACCCCATCCAGCACCTTTGGGATGAGCTGGAACGGAGATTGTTTTCCAGACCTTCCTGTCCAACATCAATTTCGAAATGTGCTACAGCAGGGGTTCTGGTCTTGGTTTTCAGTGACTCGGGTGTGGCTTCTTTTTGGTTGGAACAAAAACTTGCACCCACAGCGGCCTTTCTGGACAGGTTTGACCATCTCTGCTTTACAAAATGAATGGAAACGAATTCCCACAGAAACTCCAAAATCTTGTGGAAAGTCTTCCAAGAAGAGTGGAAGCCATTATAGCTGCAAAGGGGGACCAACTTCGTATTAAAATCTATGGATTAGAATGCAATGTTATTAAAGTCCCTGTTGGTCAAATGCTCATGTGTCCCAATACCTGTGTCCAAATAGTGTATCTATTTGGCCAAAGGTAATTTGTGATTGCTCCATACTAATGCAAACCGTATTTTCACAGTTGCCCCTGCATTACAGTGATATTTGAAGGTGTGTCAAGCAGGTTTTGAATAGCACTGTCTTTTAAACTATGTGCTTTTTAGGTTGGCCAAGTCTACCCTGACCCTTATTCCCCTGCTGGGAATTCATGAGGTGGTATTCGCTGTGATGACAGAGGAGCAGACAGAGGGTCTACTACGCAATGTCAACCTCTTCTTTGAGCTCTTCTTCAATTCCTTTCAGGTATAGGTGAAGTCTTAAACAAGACCAAACAAGAAAGCCTTGCCAGTTCTTAACATAGAGTGTAATATGCTCTTAGATTTTGTCAAACCTCTTATAGACTAAAGAAAATGCTTCCTTCTGTGTTTTCCTTTAGGGTTTTCTGGTGGCCATTTTATACTGTTTTGTGAATAAAGAGGTAAGAACTACCAGAGATGGAACACTGAGGTCCTGAAAGGGCTTTTCAGACTTTCCCCCACAAGATCCTAAAGATTCCTAAAACCTTGATATTTATTCTTGCCCCAGATGCTTGAGAACATAGACCACCCTTTCCATTGACCTGCTACTGTGACTGGCTAAAGGGCACATCCATGGAAAACAACTTTTCTAAGTGTAATAGTAATAGTTGATAATAATGATAGTAATAGTACTAGAATATAGTATTAGTAGTAATAATAATAGAGATTATCCATGCATTCTGTATGGAATCGCTTTGTCTATCAAATTATTGTAATACTTTCCGATGATTAAAAAACTAAATATGGCTAAAAATACATAAAAATCATATTCCATACTTTTACCGTTCATCAACATAGTATTCTTAAATGCCACCTAAGTGGAATAGTATATGCAGCGCTGTTCAAATATCTTACGACTCTTTGAAACTATATTTATAAACTGTTAAGCGAATGCTTTTTTACAGTAAGATTACAAAAGTAAATGAGTAGAAGATTTAATTAGTAGAAAGAACAATCTACAGTAAACAGTGATGTTATGTTCAGTATATCAGTGTGTTCCTTGTGTTGCTGGTAGTTTCCATCAGAAACCTGGTTTGAATCAATCAGTCCTTCATTAAATAAAATCAGGAGCTGCTGATGGAGTTTCACAATCCAAACAACGTCTGGAGGAACCGAGGAAGAATCTGGAACAGAACCGATGTTCTCCCCACCAGCTCCCACAATATCAGCTACTATTATACAAACAGGACTGATCCTGATTCCTTTTCTACTTTTTGTGTTTATTCACTTTAAGTATCACACACTGAAAAAATGGATTTAAACTAATTTGTAAAGGTGCCTAGACTTTTTCACAGTAATGTAGGTTGTATATTTTCCAAAGGCCTAAACAGATTAATATAAAAAAAATTATTGGTTCCAGTTGCTGAAATAGATTGTTATCCCGTTTTAAATCTCAGGTCCAGTCCGAGATCAAGAAGAAGTGGCAGCGGTGGAGGCTGGGAATTAGCATGCTGGATGATCAACGCAACACTGGCAGCCACACACCACAGGGAGGCGCCAGGCCCCAGTGCCACCAAGAGCACCCCTGCCAGCCAGACTGTCCTGAGGGGAGCGGCAGCCACATGTACTTGGATGACCCACCTGCTTCCACCCAACCCTCTCTCCACCAGCATCGCCATCCTGGGGAGAAGAAGGGCAAAGCGTACTGTTACATCTCTGCCAAGAAGCAGGTTCTGAACGGGTTAGACACCCAACCAGGCCACTGCCGGCTGGATGGAGCAAACAGATTCTCGGAGAGCTACTGTTAGGAGCTGTGGAACAAAGAACTTGATTGGTGGAGTCTATAAAGGTCTACAAGATGGCATTCTCAAAGTTCTGAATCTGATAACTTGGGAATTCAGTTTACAGATACCCCTGTCATGGGGCTTTGAATGAACCTCTAACTGAATGATGAATACAGCATTCGGAATTTTGTCGATCTTAAAGTCCATTGAGGAAACAGGGAGGTACCAGTGAATACCTTGAGGTACTCTTTCTTACTTTTTTCTACCTCGCTGGTGATATCTACTGAACACCAACTGTGGACCAACCCTCTCAAGCATGTCTGGACAAGAGAAGGTCAGTCCACAAAAAGGTTAATGAGAATTTTCCATCCCAAAAAATATATATATTCATGGAGCAGAATATGTGAGGTACAAACGGATTAGACACATATCCCAGAGACACACATATCACACTGAGAGCTTAAGACGAAAGAATGTCACATACAAATCTCTCCACAAGGTCACAGTGAGTGATGGTTTTCTGAGTTTGGCTGATGAACTGTAAATATATCACCATACACCACCTGATATTTATTGATACCTGAAATACTAAATGAGGTTTGATATGATAAACTGTGTTTTTCTGGTGGCATTAACATGCGTTGAACCCTAATATTGCCATTCCTGTAGTTAGGCAGGACTTATGTAAGAGAAGGCTTTCACCTACAGTCTTAAAGTGCTGTATTACATTTACAGGCATTCAAGTCTGCCCACACAACAGGCGCTCTAATCCATTCATTATAACACAGCATTCCATCGAGTGGCCTAATACCCCCATGGTGCCATAGCAGAGATCAGTGTACATGTACCAGTGTATTTATACCTCAGGGTTTCAGACAGTGTAGCCAAGCTATTTAGATAGCATTAAAGCCAATTAATTTCACCTAGGAAGACAGGCGGGAAACGGACCGGTCTGAAAGGTTTAGCTTCTTTACCCAAATCTTTTTTTTCTGTTCAGTTAAATCCAAAGGCCAGTGCTCTGTTTGAGGGATCAACATTGGAAATACTTGCATTTTTACTAGGGATGCACCGAAAGGATGTTTTTGGGCCGAAACCGAAAATAAGGAAACACCCTGGCCGAAAACAGAGAATAAGAAATTATTATTATTAAATTACTGAAAGAATAAATCTGTACACAACTTTATTAAGCATTCAGACAATGCACCATATAAAATAACATTTGAAAAAAATATTTTATATATTCTGAGTGAAGTGGTTAAATAAATTGCATTTATCGTCCTGATCACAGGCGAGCGCCCTAACCATAAGCCCACCAGCTCCTCTTGTACTCAATGGTTTCGAAGGGCTTTTCTATGCTTCATACTCTGCATGGAGCTTGTGATAAATTAATCCCCACGTTGAGAAAAACGTTTTACCGTGTGAAATGCGCCCACACGGCAGACATGCTTACACTAATCCAATCTGACGTGTAGAGGCCATGGTTGCGTCATCTGCGTCATGATTGCTTCATCAGTTTCGGTCTGATAAAAAAAAAAAATCGTCAGAAACTGGAATTGGCTGAATTTTCGGTGCATCCCTAATTTTTTATATTTAAAATGTACTACAAAAACAAATCATAACAGAATCATGTGAAAAGTGTCATTGATTGAAGAGTGGTAATCCTGTTGCTGAACAACAAATTGTTTAACACACACACAACAACAGCAACAACAACAACAATAACATTGTATGATATCCTGATTATTTTAGAACAATTACAATACCAGTCTGTTAAACATTTCGATTCCCCATTAAATGAACATTAAATCTCATCACAATATTTAGCGTCAATTTCAGCATTTTGTAGAGTTAATTATGGTCATGTTTTTGCCAGTTGACGTTTCTGTAATGGGCTTATGCTCTCTATACACCATATTGTTTGTTACTCACCGCAACATTCAGAAACTGCATTGTACCAAAAGTGTGCCACAGTATTTACAAAACCAACATTTGAGTTTGAATATTCCTTGTCCACGGTAACACTGCATGTCTCACCCATGTGCTTCAGTGTACTGAGCTCAGAATCTCAGAGCTTCAGGCAAACATAAATACAGCAGAATGTCTATGATACGCCCGTGGGGGAGCCTTACTGAACATATGGGTCCGCTGAAGGCGCCAGGCCTCCCTCCTTCGATAATCAATTTTCTTCTGTAAGGAATGAAATACTACTGAAATAGGATCCTTCCTTCGAGACTATTGATCTACAATTTAGTCATCTGGCCTGTCCCAACACCTCGGTTTATCTCACACACATCTTGCCAAGGTCATTCCATATCAAAGCAACACACGCCATCTGGTGGAAGCAGGCAGGAGCCTACACAATGACATCAGATTTTTTTTTCTCTACTTCTGATTAAAAGCCTTACATCATCCACCCAGTGCTGATGTTGCCTAACTGTATTGTATTTGATGGCTTGGTATGAATTTGTTTCTAAAAATGTAATATAATGTTTAGTATTTTGAAGGTGGAAATGATAATAAAAGAAGTGATCAATACCTATTTTTCATGCAAATTTACTGGAGTCCTACTGTTCATCAAGCATACCATCATAGTCTATAAACTGACAGAAGGAGGGATTATTATCATAACAATAATAATAATAATATTAATAATAATAATAATATTAATATTAATAATATTAATAATATTAATAATATTAATAATAATAATAATAATAATAATAATAATAATAATAATAATAATAATTATTATTATTATTATTATTATTATTATTATTATTAATTATCTGGTGCCAGGAATGGTATCTTATTCAGTGACCAGGGTTGATGTGTAACAGAGTATAAAACAAATAGAATATTAAGTATCTGTATTTAGCTGACTGTTCAGTTTTTTTTAACAATTACATACAAGCTTATAAAGAAACTTCATTTGGGCTTCTTAATGAATTATTTAATATAAGCATATTGATTTTCATTCAATGAGGAAATAAGGTCATCCTGACCCAATGCGGAAGAATCCACAACTGAGTAACTGAAACCAAGACGAACTGACAAGATGCCTGGCATAGATGAATCAGCCAAGATTGTTGTTTTAGAAATGTACAAAATTTTACAGATATTGCAGCTACTTTTTTTTTTAAGTGTGACATAAATACCTTTGGAATGCCTTTAAATTCAGTGTAGTTGTGTATATTTTTTACTGTTCTAATAAGTGCTTAGTAGTTTATTTATTCTGTGATGTACCTGACTAATGGATCCGAACTGGAAAAATGTGGATCGGCCCATCACTAAAGAATAAGGTAATTATGGACTGTTGTTTGTTTTTCTTAGTTAAGTGTTTCTTGCCATAATGTGGAGTAGAACCATAGTAGAACCAGATCACTAACTGTGTACCAACCCGACTGTCACAATTGATGATCCAAACACATTAAAAAAGGAAGAAACTCCACTAATCAACCCTTGATGAAGAAACACCTGTTAATCAAACACCATTCCAGGTCAATTCCTCATGAATCTGAGTGAAAAAAAGAGTGCAAAACTGTCATCCGATCAATAGGGGATGTTTTCAGTATTAATCTACAATTTAGCTGATAATAAAAATAAAGGATACTGTTGAATGAGAAGGTGTGTCCAAACCTTTGACTGGTAGTGTATATGTGTACATGTGTGTACAAGGGCTCTTCAAGTTACAACAATTTTGACATTTGCCATTTTGAGTTCAAATGCGCCAAAGGCCAATCAGTGATATCGTCTGTTGCTGACTGGTACCTACACTTTCCGGGAGTGCTTAATGTAATTGTGCTTCTCAATTTGTTGTTGTGATTCTTCTTTTGTTTTTGGGATTCATCTTTTGTTTTAGTGATTCTCAATTTAGTTTTTGTGATTCTCAATTTTGTTTTTGTACTTCTTAATTTGATTTTGTGATTCTCAATTTGATTTTGTGCTCCTTAATTTTATTTTTTGATTCTCCATTTGTTTTTGTATTTCTCAATGTTGTTGCTGTGCTTCTCAATTTGAACATTTGTTGTTGTGTTTAGTAATTTGTTGGTGTGGTTTGCACTTCAGGACCACCGTAGGATCAGGTAGAAGGGTGACACAAATGGACGGCGGAGGATGATCTGAGGGTACGAGAGGGAGTGGCGACATGAAGGAGGCCGGGCATATATGGAGGGGCATGGTTGTGAATGTACTTGAAATTTAACAGAATCATTTTGAATTCAACCCAAAACTTAAACGGGAGCCAGTGGAGCTGCTGCAAAATCTATGATGAATAGAAGAGGTTCTGGTAACAATGCGGGTGGCTGAATTCTGAACAAGCTTACGTTTGTGGAGAGTTTTGTGAGGGAGAAGTGACAAGACTCTGAACGAGGATGACAGCAGTGTGGGAGGGTGAGAGAAGGACCAGGCCGTTGATATTATAAAGAGGAAAATCTATAGGTCAGGTAATGTTATTGATATGAGATTTAAAAGGAAGTGTACTGGCGAGAATGACATCCAGAACCCTCTAACCTGTGGAGAGGGGGAAATGGAGCAATTATCAATATCAATAGATATATTGTCAGATTTGAATAATGATGATTTCTTACTAATAAAGAGAACTACCGTTTTATCACTGTTCAATTTAAGGAAATTGTTTAAAAAAACAGGTTTTGATTGCTGTCGGTAAGGGAGGAAGGTGGGAGGTTGGAAGTGGGTTTAACGATGCTGAAGTTGGCTCTCTAATTGCAGCTCCTTATTCTTTCCTCTTTTAGTACTGCTCTCCAGGCTGCAATATCACTATTTCGGCTGTAGGTTTATGTTCAGAAACATGTTGCCTTTTTATATGGATTGTTTTAGCAATGCATGTAGAGAAATAAAGTTTTTAATCTTTACATGGCAGTGATCACTTTCCACACAAATTCCTAAACTATTCTATAACTTTAATTCCTAGGAACCTGGCTAATAAAGACATGAATAGAAAATTCATAGCAGAAAAATGCCTTAAATGATTTGGTCCATTGAAATCTCACTTGTTCAGCTCAAAATAGGATGTGTAGAACCAGTATCACCTGTAACCTGTTCAGAGGGGAAAAAAAAAATCAGTGTTAAATTCACATGGGAAGTTAGCTCATGTGAACATTGGCATATAATATATGGCAACTTCTTGGCAGGAAAAGAATGGGTTGAATGCTTTGATCCACTGGAAACTCACTTGTTTAAGGTAAAATAGGATGTGTAGAACTAGTTTGGCTTGTTACTTGTTTGGACCAAAACATTAATCACTGTTAAACTCAGAAGTGATCATAATAATTTGGTATTATCAACACATTACAACTGTAAAAATAGAAGGTATGAAAATGTATGAACTTTATTTAAATAAAACAGATAATAAATTTGTCAAATATGTTGTATGTAACATTTAACAAAAGTAAATTATCAAACCCTTTTTTAACAAACCAAAAACAAAACACTCTGCCCCAGTAAATACAGTAAATTTTGATAGAAATTTTATTTATCCCCAAGGGGAAATTCAGATATCCAGTAGCTCATCTAATATAAATAAAATAGTAAATACTGATGAAAAAAAAGTAATAAATAAAAATAAAAATAAATAACACAACTGTTAGTGTCCATCTAAATTGTTTCACAAAATATTCTGAGTTGCATATAAACTACATTTTGTAGAAATATTTGCATATAATTAGGAGTAGAAAGAAGGGATGGCATGTCCCCCCCAACGAGTCGCTCATATGGAGGGGCAGATTGGCAAAAGTCCAGACTGGCTGTCCAGTGTAGGGCCTTCAGCCCGAGATCAGCCAGGAAACTCTACCATTTTTTTCCCTTCCTCAGGGGACTCTTCAATTACATCACTCTGGATATCACAGACGACAAATACAAAATGTTTTGCTCACTACTTGTTCATAGAAGGCAACAATATACAGCAAATTAATTGCAATCTATATATAAAAACAACACAGACATTACTTTGCAACAGGTTATTCCATGACTATGTCATATAATGATGGTGATAATAAATAACAGAAGAGGCTTACCTTAGAATAGTGACGCCCTTGTAGCGTGAGGGGAGAGCTCGAGCGTGGAGAGACGCGAAGGAGCGGTTGACTCACGCAATTGATCTGTGAATGCTCTGTACACCCAGAGAGAGAAACCCACCAGGCTTCAACTTTCACAACACACACAGAAATTAGAGTACTCACGGTTCTGATGACACTGGAACTGATGGTGGCGACGGGACTCAATGTCAGAGCGAAGAGGAAGATCCCACTTCCTGTTTATATACCGTGACGCGTAATTCCCCTTGACCTTGACGCGTCACATGTCTGTGTGTGTGTCAGTTTCAGCCAAGTATCCGGCTCATCCCTAATCCTTACACAGTTGTAAAGTCATAAAAACACAACCAAGTCATGGAAAGCTCCCTCACTCATACACTGCTTTACTGTGTATTCATCTGCCGTGTGCAACCAAACTAGTTCACACATTATTATCCATTGTTCTTTTGAGAATGCAGACCATTGTCTTGAAATATTATGAGGAGTAGCTACTGAATCAAACGAAAATCCCAAAGACACCAAAATATTAAACTGAGATGTTACATTTACATCAAACATATTCCTGCATCAGACTTTGCTTTGTGAGATTTCTTGTTTTTAGAAGTACAGAAGGAATAAAACACATTCAGGGGCAGGTGAATGGAAACTGTCATTGTGTCACAAAGTTTTAATTCATTTTTTCAAGATGAAAATGTGAAGGGCTTATCATGTATCCCTTGAAGAGTGGGTTCCCTATGCTGTCTGTTTATAATGGAGAGAGGAGATCATCCTGAGCCCAGCTATGCACTGGTGAGAAAAAGCATATTCGTTTCTTTAACAGATGGGGCAAGACACAGCCCAATGATTCAGCTGTGAAAATGGCACCAGCAAAAATGTTTAATAAAATAAAATGTGGTTTTGTTTGCTAAGCTTTTTCATAAGACTTTGCAAGGATTTTGTATGTCTTTGGATCATTTAGAACTTTCCACATGGCAGAAATAATTGAAGAGGTGAGAAGCTGCAGGGATTCAGGTTCTAATTTCAGTTGAGTCATGTGTCAACTAAGCCAGGGGTTCTTGGGAACACATTTGGCTGCAAAGGATATCAGGGTGCTCTCAACCAGTTACTAAGAAGCACTCCAGCACTTCAAGCTTATATATAGCTGCAATACAGACATGTTGTGTTTTGATATTGTGGAACATATTGAGATATTGTAGTCTTTGAACCTGTAAGGACAGACATCTGAAACAGCTAGGGATCCCATGAGCTTTCCAGTTCATAAATGTCAAAAGTAGGTCATTGTACTTCATTGCCATGTCAACAGATACTGCGGGACTCCCATCCATGCAGCAAAATATTGAGAAAAAATTAATTGGCCAACATAATGTGAGTGGTGCCCTCAGCTGAGAGATTTTGAGCTGTTTAAGGTGCTGTTTAAGTCATGGCAGCTCTGTGCACCTGGGCCGGGGTTTGCACCCTTGACATGCCACTGCTGTTAAAGCTCTCAGTAAAGCTGTTGGAGGTTCCCTCTACTGAGTTCACCAACTCTTGCGAGTGCTGCATCACTTCCCATAGACGATCTCATCCCTTGATCGTTACATTGGTGTCAGAAGTGGGATAGCAATGATGCCGCAGACAATGCGGAGAGAAATCGAAGAACTATTCCAGCAGATTGAGGGAGAAGAAGAGGGTGCTCCGGCAAGTTCTAGCATTCCCTGGCCAGCGGCGAGATGGCGAAGTGTTCCCGGCCTGCTGGCAGCAGAGGACGGTGGTGAGGAGCTGGTGCTCCAGGCTTTCTTGCGTGGCCTTAAGCCAGAGCGTCTACGCAAGCATGTGCGGCTCATGGCGCCAAGCACGCTGCCAGAAGTTGTGGGCACGGCTGAACGAGCAGAGCACATTCTGATACGGAAGCCGCAGCATGCGCCCACGTCCAAGTGGGTCTGTAAGGCCGCCGCGATCATGAACGAAGGTGGGCTGGAAGCGTCGGAACCAATGAGGCACAGAAGAGTGGCACAAAGTGGCGCTGTTTCTATTGAGGGGGAACTGTCATTTGCCTCATTTACCCACCCTGTTGGTTCGAGTGCGTGGTTGGGACGTGCTGGATTGCACCTGGATTGTTTGGTGGACAGCGTTGTTTGCAGGGACTTGGTGGACACAGGGTCCACCATTTCGCTGATTCGCAGTGCATTATTATGAAAAAGGGACTTCAGAGGTGGGCCTGGGCCAAATGCGAGCATGGACTGGAAGATCACCACTGTCACGGGGCAGCGTATGGTCATGTGGGGCGGAGAATGGTGCAAGTGGCCATAGGCAACTGAGTACTGGAACATACGTTCCTAGTGGGGCCCATTCAAGACAGATGTATCGTGAGGCTGGACCTGCTGCACCGCCTGGGGGCAGTTGCAGTTATGGTCGTATTACCTCAGGTTGGGGCCAAAGGCTTCCGCTCCATAGGGGGGAACGTAACGGGCCAAGCGTTTTGGTGGCCGAGGGGGCTGGTGTGCAGCCGGGGGCTGCGGTCAGGTGTGAAGCGCAGCCGGGCCCGTCACCAAACCAGCAGGTGGTTAGCCAGTTATATGAGCGTAGTTGTGCAGGGTTAAACGGAGAACAGAGGCAGAAACTTCGGCAGCTTTTAGACGAGTACATCGACATTTTCGCAGCTAACGAGAGGGACTGCACTCACACTAATCTAGTCCAACACAGTATTGATACTGGGGATGCACACCCCATCTCAAAAACGATGACTCATGACGGTTCTGCATGGACTATCTGTGCCTCAATGCAGTAATCCGTGAGAACTCCTACCTGCTTCCCTGCATCGATGAAGCACTAGATTGTGTATCAGCCTCCTCCTGGTTCAGTTCCCTGGACCTACAGAACGGCTACTGGCAGGTGGAGTTAGCTCCTGATGCGTGACCCAGAATGGCATTCAGTATCAGGCAGGGCCTTTGTGTGGTCTACCCTCGCGTTGTGTGGTGTACCTCGATGACCTGTTGATCCATGCGCTTAACTTTGAGTCTGAGTTGCGTAATTTGCGAGGTGTTTGGAGCAATCCACCGTGCCAAATTACGACTTCATCCAAAGAAATGCCACTTGTTCAGCCGGCAAACTGAGTTTCTGGGGCATGTGATTAGCGAGGAGGGCATCGCCACTGATCCGGGGAAGGTTGCTGCAGTGAAGGACTGGCCCGTGCCAGCTAACATTTGTCACCTCCATAGTTTCTTGAGACTGGCCTCATACTACTGGCATTTCATCTGGGATTTCACCACCATCGTGAGCCCGCTACACCCCCTCACCATGAATGGGCAGCCGATTGGGACAGTGAGTCTTAATGCATGTTCATGTCATTGAGGGCTGCATTAGTCTCTGTTCCTGTGCTAGCCTACCCCGACTTCCAGCAGACCTTTGTGTTAGACACTGATGCAAGCAACATGGGCCTGGGGGCCATGTTGTCGCAGATGGTGGGTCAGGTCGTCAGCTATTTCAGCCATTCCCTATCGCGGGGCTGACGCATCGCGAGTTGCTTGCTGTCATAGCCGTGCTAAAACATTTCTGGCCGTACCTTTACGGGCAAAAATTCTGCCTTCGTCCAGACCACGCATCACTCGTTTGGCTCATAAGTTTTAAGGAGCCCAGGTTCAGCTTGCTCGTTGGCTGGAGGTCCTGCAGTCCTTCAACTTTGAAATCCAGCACCGCACACATGTGGGGAGGGGGAGTGCTGGTTTTGCAAGAGAAAATAGGCGAGAGATAGTTAGGCGGCTCGGGTCCAGGTGGCTGCGGTGTGGGTGGCGTGTCCAGAGAGTGTGCTAGGGCTTAGCGCGCGGCAACTTCACGATAAGCAGGGCGGAGACAGGAACCTCGATCGGGTGTTACAGTGGCTGCGGGTTGATCTGTAGCCCGGTAGGGGGGAAATCTCGAACACCTACTCTGAGCTGAAAGCGTTGGTCCCACAATGGGACAATCTGGTCGAACAGAACGGGTTGTTGTGTCATCGTTGGTTGCGTCCCGAAACTTGTGGCACCACTCTCCAACTCATGGTCCCGGAGTCTTTGCGGGGGGCGGTGTTAGCGCTAGTGCTCAGAGCTGCGGGTGCGGGGCACTATGGATCGGCCAAAACATTCGACCGTCTGCGTGTCGGGTCTACTGGCCTGGCTGCCACACGGACGTAAACCTGTTCGTGCACAGGTGTGACACCTGTACCACTCAGAAAGTGCCCACGCAGCATTCCAGAGCCCCCTTGAGGGACTATCGGGTGGGGGTGCCCATGGAGAGGGTCGCGGTGGACATTTTGGGGCCGTTTCCGGTCACTGAACGAGGAAACCAGTTCGTGGTGGTGACCATGAACTACTTCACAAAGTGGCTGGAAGCTTTTGTGGTCCCAGACCAGAGCGCGGCGACCTCAGCGGCAGTCCTAGTGGACAAGATGTTCACCCACTTCAGAGTTCTGGAGGAGCTTCGTACAGAACACCCGGACCATACCTCTCCACCCACAGAGTGATGGGCTGCTGGAGCGGTTCAATCGGACCCTGGCCACGCAGCTCGCCATCCTGACCTTCCTGACCAACATCAAAGGGACTGGGATTGCCACCTACTGCTGGTGTTGTGGTCGTACCGCACTGCGGTCCAAGAAACCACACAGTCCATCCCCGGCGGCGCTCATGTTCGGGAGAGAGCTGCGCATGCCCATGGACCTAGTGTTCAGGGCTCCGCACGAGCCTGAGGTACCCAGTAAGCCAGGCCTGCACTACTTCTCCCACCTGAGTGAGAGGCTGCGAGTGGTGCATGGACTGACCTGCCAAGCGCTAGCCGCAACTGGTGCAAAGCAGTAGCAGGCCTATGACATGTGGATTCGTGGCAGGGACTTTAAGGCTGGGGAGAAGGTTTGGGTCTACAGCCACAAGAGAAAGAAGGGGCTGTCCCCTAAACTCATGGCCCACTGGGAGGGCCCATGTGTGGTCCTAGAGAGACTCAGGGAGGGGGTCTACTGGGTGCAGCTGAGCAGAAGGGCGTGGGTGGTGGTCCTCCACCGCGACTGCCTCATGCCCTACCAACCCCGCTGTGAGACTGAGGAGTGGGCCCAGACTGAGGACGAGCCCTTGTCCCCTGGCCCTTCAACTCCTGCAGAGGGTGATGCTGGGGGCTAGCTGCGAAGGCGTCGCCACCAACCATGGCGCCTCACGGACTTTGTGGTGGACAGTGTGGGGACATCCTCAGCTGAGGTGGGGGCAATGTAGCGGAGTTGGGCTGGGGAGGGCTTTCCCAGCAGGCCCTCAAACAGTGTATCGTTGTTCTGTGTGTTATTTGGGGGTTATTTTATGTAGTTGAGGGGTAGAGTGTGTTATTGTGTGCATTTGGTGTGTTTGTGTGTTTAGGATTCTGTTGGGGTGTTTTTATGTATTTTTAGAGTAGGGGTACACAGAGCTACCATGAGTGTGACCCATGGTAGCTCTGTGTACATGGGCCGGGGTTTGTGTTGTTTTTAAGCTTGTTGTGCGGCATGTTTGATTCCTTTACATGCCACTCCTGTTAAAGCTCTCAATAAAGCTGTTGGAGGTTCCCTCCTCTGAGTTCACCAGCTCTAGGGAGTGCTCGATCACTTCCCATTGATGATCGCATCCCTGGATTGTTACAATATATTAGCTTCACCTTTTCTTCATGTACCACCCTTCCCTGAAGAGTGTCTTTGTAATGTTTCTCCTTCTTCCCAGCACTGCAAACAAGTGCACACACTAAAATCAATGTTGAAGGTTCTTTATTTTTAAAGCTCAAACAATCAAAGCAAAAGGTTCAAGTGCCTGAATCAACAAACCAAAAAGCATTTAAGCCTACTCTATTCTGAGTCAGGGCAACAGAGGACTGACAAACAGGGGCATTGTAGTTGGGTGAAAAATGGGACTAAATTACCAGGGCCACTGTGTGTTCATAGGGCCCAGAATTTGATGCTACATCCCTGCCGACAACTAAGGTCCCTTTATACTGAACATAAAAATGGGTACAAATTAAAACCGACCACAAAACCCCCACCAGCAGCTGAGACTAATAATTCCCCTTCGTTTTACAACGTGAACAGGGGACGGATAATAGTAACTGATCATTTGATCTTAAAAACCTAGAAGCTGCACAGGGTGTGATAAGGTTACTGATGTAGTCTGGGGCAGAGTTGTGCAATGCCTTATATGCAAAAAGAAGAATCTTAAAATCAACTCTAAATTTTATAGGGAGCCAGTGCAGTGAAGCAAGAACAGGGG
>JBBMFX010569454.1:0-14982 GCA_037832545.1 Rhabdalestes septentrionalis | reverse complement strand
ACACACACACACATACACACACACACACACACACACACACACACACACACACACACACACACACACACACACACAATTATCCACCCAGCACTATTTCAATCATTTTGCCATAAAAATGGCTGTCAGCCATTCTGTGAAATACGAAATTGTTCCATATTTGGAAGGTAAAAGATGTGTTCTATATTAAACTGAAAGGGAATACGCTTTGTTTCATATTTTTGCAAAAAATTACAGATTAGTCTGTTAATGCAAACTGCTAGATGTAGTATATTGTTTTACCACCCCTCCCCTCCCCCTTGAAAACACTATGCTATGCTATGAAATGCCCCCAACCAGTGTCCTCCCAATTTTAAAATGTTTCCAAGTCCCCTGTTAAAGGAAAACATCAGTGTGGATTTTTCATTATATTAGGAAAAACGACGTTCAGAGCGAGCTGAGCAGCAGAGGATCCGTAGTGAGCGTGAGAGGGAACGTCAGAAACGTCTAGAAGTACGTTTACTCACTTCTTA
This sequence comes from Rhabdalestes septentrionalis, assembly GCA_037832545.1. Classification (NCBI taxonomy): domain Eukaryota; kingdom Metazoa; phylum Chordata; class Actinopteri; order Characiformes; family Alestidae; genus Rhabdalestes; species Rhabdalestes septentrionalis. Next base: position 14,473 of record JBBMFX010569454.1, on the reverse strand, counting down.
AATTTCATCAAACTGTTCAGGCCATGTTCACTGATACTGACTAAAGAATGACTGCTGTTATATTTCACTGGACACAAACATTAATTTGTGCTCTTTCTTTAGGAGGAGAAAACACGCAAAGAGGAAGAAGAGGCAAAAAAGAGGGCAGAGGATGATGCTAAGAAAAAAACTCTCACCAGTCTGCATTTTGGTGGCTACATGAATAAAGTATGATCGATGACAGCACTGTATACTTCCAAGACTGGCAAATGCCTTCTGAGAGACAAAAGACTTTGCCACATAGAAAACATCTGATATCTTCAACAAATGATTCTTTGAATCTTGTGAATATACTGTATTGCCATGTTGTCTAATTATGTCCCTTTGATTTTAAAGGTAGAAAGACAGGTTGGGAAGAAACAAACTGGGAGGGAAAAGAAAAAGAAAGTTCTCAGTGAACGCCGCAAACCTTTAAACATAGACAATGTCAGTGAGTCTGTTCTTAGGTAAGTTTAACAGTTGAAAAATGTTAAAGCTTTAATAGAGTAATACATTTCTGCTCTCATTTTCTCTTATTTTTCCATGATGGCAGAGAGAAAGCTAAGGAACTGTGGAATTGGATGCATCAATTAGAAGCAGAAAAATTTGAGTTACAATACCAGTTTACTAAACAAAAGTATGAGGTAAGCACAAACAGGAAAAGCAGAAATATTCTGAAAAGAAAAAAAACAAAACAAAATGCAGCATTGCTCAAATTTATTGTTGTGGGCATAATTCACATTTTCATAAAATACAATGCTTCTAGCAGACATCAAACATAACTAGTCCAAAACATTCCCCCTAAAATACACCTCAAGTCCTTTATCAACCAACCTATAATTATTTCTCTTTCAGATAAATGTCCTGAGGAACAGAGTCAGTGACCACCAGAAAACGTAAGTCTGTCTCATTTAAATTTCTAAATTAAATATGGGCCACCCTACTTAAAAGTATTGTTCATAATCTCCTTGTCCATAAATATTTAAAATGTTTTGGGGCTAGCCTTTTCACTGTGATTTTTAAACACATGCACACAAACACACACACAGTAGTGATGCAAGGAGGTTATTAACATTCCTTGTATTGGTAAATACTTTTTCTTTCGAAACTGTGGTACCTTTAGACAATTTATCAAAAGCAGAATCAGGAAACCTTACTGAATGTGGAGTAAATTGCTTATGTTAATACTGCACAGATACACAGACAAGAACAATATAAAATGTAAAGACTAAATAAATCCAATAGGAATCTGTAGAAGTAAACAACAAGTGAATTACTAAAGACACAAATGGTTGTTAGGAGTGTGTTAATGCACATAGTAGGGAGCAGTATAAATGTAACACACACATGGTAAGACTGCACATTGTGATACACACAATGATACTGATTTAAACCTGGAAAGCAATAGCACCTCAAAAGTTGCATCTGGATATTGCACAGATTATTGTATGCATGTGTGACAGAGAGAGGAGTATCAGTCTGATGGCTGTTTGGAGAATTTCTGTGGCACTGCCAGTGAACCTGTGCTTAAGGGTACTTCTGGCTAAAAGTTTGTCCATTAAACTGTGGAGTCTGTGATCAGTATTGTCAATGATGGACTGAGGTTTTGACAATGTTCTCCTTTCAACCACACTGTCCTCACCCACCACTGAGCCAGTAATCTTTATTAGTAGTCATTTTGTGACATTTTCATGTTGCCACCATGCTGCCCAACCCTTAACCTAACCCAGGGCTGGGCAATTAATATCTACCGGGGGGGCCACATGAAACATCTTTTTTGGAGTTTGTTGGAGGGCCGAACTGATGAGAACAGTTTAATGGACTTAATATTAATATTCTCCCATTGTAAAAATCAGTACATTTTATATTTTGCTAATAATACTCAGAAGTATAAGAATATTCAGTTAATACATTTATGTAAATATATTCATTGTGGTGTAGGTTGAAGAGGAAAATAATTCAATAAAAGTAACTTTTTAGATTTAGATTCAGATTTGGAAGGAAACAACACTCAATGTGAGCCTGAATTGTGTCGATCACAAACATCATTATAAGAACACGAACAGTCAACAATAAAAGTAATAATTCCATAAATTGCTATAAAAGTAAACTGTAAAACAATCTGAGAGCAAATGTAAAACAATCAAAAATATGATCAAGAATTTGAGTGGCTCTGAGCTCGGAGTGTCAATTTACGAACGCACCCACAGTCGAGAACGTGTGTTCTAATTACAGTTACTGTGTCGGGCCAGGCTGGCCTCGGACACAACGTGCTCGGGTCGGGTTGGGTTTTATTTTTTGGACCTGATCTAAGCTCTAGGAAGTTGTATGCCTGTACGCATTGGCATAAGTGGTATTTACCGTGCAAATGCATATTTTGAGTAACTTCACCCTGTGTGCGCGCCTCCGCCCTGATGGCGCTCGGCCCCGCCCTGCGACTTCATGGATGAGACACCAATCTTTGGCGGGCCGGAGTATAAAGCCCAACGGGCGGGACGTGGCCCACGTGCCGTATTTTGCCCACCCTTGCCCTAACCCTAACCCTAATTCTAGCCACAACAGAGAAAATGGCTACTATACACTCATAGACCCCTCTTGTATGTGGCCTCAGTGTTCATAGAGCAGTCCAGCTCATTGTCAATGTGCACACCTAGGTGTTTGTGGTCCTGAACTATGTCCATATCCACCCCCCTTATGACAGGGCTGTGATAGTTGACTTTTCAGGTCCACCAACAGTTCTTTGGTCTTGTTAATGTTGAGCTACAGCTGAAGCAGCTCATACCCATTAGCAAACTCAAAGAAATCGAAGAACATGATTCTCAGGTATCCACTTGACTTGTCTAGGTAACTATAAGCATGATGCAAGCAGGTAGATGATGGCAATGTCTGGGCAGACACTGGATTGAGACATGCTGTTAAACCTCTTAAAAACAGGTTAATCTCACTGGCCTTCTCCATGTCACCATCATTCCCGTGGGTTCTCCTCTTGAAGACTGTGATTGTTTTCATGTCCCTCCACACATACCTGCTGTTGTTCTGTGGCAGACCTTGCTTCAGCTTTCTCCAATAGATTTATGAGCGTAATTCTTAAAATAATAAGATGTAGAGTTACTAATCATAAATTGTACTTACTATGGAATCATTTTCACTCTCCAAATTTTCCAAGTAAAATCATTTCTAAGAAAATTAACCAGAACAACAACACATTTCATAAGGGAAAACTTTATAGAACAGCCCATACCTGAACAATGTTTAAAAGAAAAGTTATTGGTGGAATAGCTGAATAAATCATAAATACATCTTTGTCCCCTAACCTCAGAGTATGCGTTTTCAACATGGCATGGAATTAAAGGGAAAAATTACAAATGAAAGGCTTCCATACTCCAAAACACACGATGTTACAACTTTTACAAGTTGAAGTGAGCACTGGGGTTAGGTAAATCAGCACCTCAGTGTTGGTAACATGTTAACACAACCTCTAGTTTCTCACTATGGTATTATAGCCACAGTATTTACACTGTAAATCTTTAATTGGATTTTGAAACAAAGACATGTTATGATATGACACACTTGCTGTACGTACTTATTGATTGTGGGACTTTTGGTGGGAAAAACAAACAAAGGAGATGGTGAACAAAGCGTAGTTCCTGATAAACAGCCAGACAGAAATGCTTCCAATGTTTAATGCAGTGCTGATTCAGATAAACCGTCAAACAGTTTCAGGAGCCACTTCGAAGCCCTGGTGTAGAGTAGGAAAGCCCAAGAAGTGCCAGATCCAGCTGCTTATGTCTACCTGGACATTTTCTTTGACACTGAAGATGAGCTTCCAGGCGTACTATTTCAGTCTATTCTGTTTAAATAGAACATACACAATCCAACAAGACACTGTGCTAGTCAGTATGTCTGTGGAAGAAACAGCAACAAGAGGAAAAATTGGTGAGTGGGAAGTTCAATGATCAGGAGAACAGCAAAAAGCAAAGAAATCACAACAAGAAATCACCAGAAAATAAATCCCCTGAATCCCCTGTATGTTTCTGAAAAGGATGAAATAGAAATGCAAGCATTGCAATGGTTTGGTGATTTCTTTTGTGTTTGCACTTTTGTTTTAGTTTAAGATTTTCTACTGAATTCATATTATTGTCAATCACAATTTCACAAACCTCACAAACAGATATTAACTATCCATTAAATGTTTTTCTCTAGTTTTTGTTTTTAGATGCCCCACATATTTAGTATGCTGCACAACTAAACAATAAACAATGTGGCAGCTGTTTACAGATATGGGAAATATTATAAACATTGCTATATCAGAGTAATTAATGACATTTTTCTGCAGTCAGAGGAAAGAAATCTTTCTGTGAATCTGGTTCATCTGTGACCGTCATGTCTCAGCAATTACATTTCTTCCAATAAAGTAAAGCCACCCTTTCACACCTGCCTTAATAATCCATGGAAGATATACGACATTGTAAGGACATTTACATAAACATATACATACTGTTCTAGCTCATCTGCCCAGACCCATGTAACTTCATTTTTTAAATCCTGAATCTTTTGAAATAATTCCAAGAGATTGTTCTTGGTTGATGTATTGCTATATTCTGGTCCACCTTAAAAAGCTGTGACAGAAACAATATGCTCCTTAGGCCTGCAGAGCTGAGAAACAAACTAGACTAAGAAGAATAGCTAATCAGTTTGATTATATGAAATTTAAATGACTTTAAATCCATCAGTATGTAGAAAAAATGCCTGTCATTTCTATTACAATCACACCTGCTAAATACATTTTTTAAGAAAGTGAAACAGATTTAGTAGAGCGAAGTGGTCTGTTTTCCTGTGGTGGAAGGCCTTTGTTCAAATATGCGTTTTGACATTCCATAATTTTTTTTGCAAGGTAAATGCTTATTTTGAGAATATCTTTACAGGCAAGCTGTCAAGAACTAGCAAGGAACAGATCTAGCTAACAAATCTTGATTATTATATTTCAATATTTCAATATTCACTAACATGAACCACAGCGTATTTGGGTGTTAGTAATATAGTATACATAAAAGTTAAAAAGTAAAAATAAAAAAGTGGAATACATAAAACAATAGGCAAAGGCTTGCCCAAATTCTGTTTATTTAGCAAAGCACAACACAATGTAGTAAAACCCAGTAACGGTGTGCTTTACACCACTTCATCAGACGTTTTGTAATGCACTTGGGGATGTATAGCTAGGAAGCAGCTGCTCAGCCATGGAAACCCATGACTGTGGAATATTTAGTAGTGAGGAAATTTCTAGACAGGACATGTTGCACAGGTGCCATCCCATCCATGCTGGATTTCACTGAGCTCCTGAGAGTGACTCGTTCTTTCACAAATGTTTGTAGAAGCAATCAGCATGTCTAGGTGCTTTAATTTACACACCTGTGGCCATGGAAGTGATTGGAACACCTGAATTTAATTATTCATGTGGTTTTGGCAATATAGTGTCTATGCTACTACAATGCATCCAAACTTGACAATAGGCCCTGAAAAATAAGAAAAATCTGAGATAATTAACCAAGAAACATTTTGGAATGTTGAGAATGTTCAGCTGGGCCATGAAAATGTAAATGTCATGTCAGGCATGTGTCAGAAAATCTAGCATGAATGTTTGATTCAAAACAGCAAATTCACTAAATGGAACAAGTTTAATAGTTTCATGTTTAATTTAGCATATTGGTTGAATATGTTTTGTCACTCAAACCAATTAATACATTTCAACATTTAGTGATCTACAGTGAGGACTACTGGATATGCCTGGCCCTTACACAAGAGTTGCATGACTAATTAATACCTTCCAATTTTTTTATTCTATTACTGCCCCCTGTACAATGCCATTTATGATTAATTAATGAAAAAGAATGTAACACACTGTTTTCTTTTCTAGGACAAAGAGAACCAAAAGAGGCCTAAGAAAGTGACAATAGTTTTTAACTATGAAAACGCTCACAGCGAATGAAGAGAACTATCATCGAATTATGTTTGGGGCAGTTTGCCCTGTGATCAGAAGGTTGGGGGTTCAAATTTCAGGACAGCTAGTGACACCACTGATCCTCTGGTGCAGTGTTCCTGGCTGACTGCAGCTTCACTTAGTGAATGGGTTACAGAAGAAGAATTTTGTGTTGTTCACACTGTGTGCTGTGGTGTGTTCACATATGATATACGGTGACATTGCGCTTTAGCTACAGTACTGGAAAGTCATTCTACTTTGTGTTTGAACTAATTAGAAACTGTTTTGGCAGCAATTTTGAAATAATTACAATAAAAGAAAACCTTGGAATTGTTTAATAAACAGTGTAGTGTGTTTGTTTTTTTAGTTATCACTTAAAAACAACTTCAAAGGCATAGTGGATTCGCAGACAAAATACTGCATGATATTTTGACACTGAAATACCTAAAAAATGACTTTTCAATGCTGTATTGAATAACATCCGCCCTGACCATACGTGATCACAAGGTATATGCAAGAATCTTATGTATTTTTTTTGGTGATTTCCATAACTGACTATCTGGTAGTGTCATGTTTTCCCCTTTCTCCCCAAAGAGAGCAGGCACATACACAAACTTCGATACACAGACTTTATTTAAAAAAACAAACAATAGGCACGAGGGCATGACTAAAGCTCTGAATGAAACCAAATGAGAAACACATAAGATGATTGAAGATTTTAATGAACTGAACTTAAATACAAAACTGAACTTAAATACAAAAACTCAAAAATGTCTAAACAAATACAAACACAAATCTCATTGCTTTGAGCACCCCGGCAGCTGAAACTCATTATGCACAAACTCACTGCTGGAGATGCTCATAATTTCAAAATAAAAGTTCAAGCACAAAAACACTAAAAATAAACATAAAACATATAGTGCCCACCCATCATCATAGTCCTGACAGGTAGCAGCTGAAATGTATTTTTTCTTTTAGAGCACTTTTAACTGGCATCTTTTATTAGGTTATTTCAAATCCAACAAACAAAATCCATCTGTGCTTGGTTGCAGCAAATGTTCCTTTATTTGTGTCTGCCAAACCCTTTGTATGTGTGATTGTGTAATCTGTATATATCTTATCAGCAAACTCATCTCACAATCAGTGTTGTGCTAGTTCACACTGAAAAAGAACTAGTTCAATGTTCAATTCATTTAAATAAAAATGAACTAGATCATGTTTATTGTTTTTTGTTTTTTTAACCAAGTTCACAGCTCAAGACATGAACTTGTTCATATGTCTTTGTGTTATTTTTGTTTTGTTTTTTACATTTTTAATTCAAAAGAACAAAACTAAAAATGAACAAAGATGCGGTTTTCCGCATCTAAAAAACTGACTCCAATGTTTAAAAAAACTGCCTTCTACACACAGGCGTCCAAACTTGTAGCACTAACCATGCTTAACCCGGTCTCACGTTTTTTCGTGCTGCCATTATGACATAAAAATCTATTAAAACGTGCCGTGGTCACATTTTAGGCCATTTTTACGTGCTAGGATCACATTTTCTGCCCTATGTGTTTTAATGGGCAATGTGCAACACCGCTACTATGAACGCAAACTGGTGACTGAGAGACTGGGAAGGAATACACTCCCCAGAATACAATGGTGTTTTTCGTGATCTGATAACATTTTGGAAAATTCTGCTGCATGAAAGAGTGAATGTTTCAATATTGTTGAAATAAATTATACATTTCCCGCTAAAAGTGTAATCATAATGAGTGGATACCATTTAATTTTTTGTAGAGTAGTTTTAACCGCTTAGAAGGCCATGAGACGTGGAAGAAATACAATTCCCAGAATACTATTGTCTTTGTCGTGATCTGATGACGTTTTGGAAATATCTGTGGTGCGAACGTGCAAAACAGAGCCTGGTTTTTAATTCTGCTGCATGAATGGGTGAATGTATTCAATATTGTGAAAATAAACTACACATTTCGCACTAAAAGTGTAATTACAATGAGTGGATTTCTTATCATTTTTGTTTGTGAAGAAGTTGAGAAGTTGAAACAACTTGGAAGGTGGTGATACGGGGAATGAATACAGTTCCCATAATACTATTGTGTTTTTCGTGATCCGACAATGTTTTGAATAATATGTGGTCCCACCATGAAAACAGAGCCAGTTTTTTTTTATTCTGCTTCATGAATGCGTGAATGTATTCAATATTGTGGAAATAAACTACACATTTCCTGCTAAAATGTGATTGTAATGAGTGGATTCCTTATCGATTTTGTTTGCAAAGCAGTTGAATCAGCTTGGATGGTGGTGAGACAAGGAAGGAATAAAGTTCCCAGAACACTATTTTCTTTGTTTTGAATATTAATTTGAATGTTAACATCAAGTTCATTAGTGTTTAGCAAAGGATGTCCTGGGCTTTCCAGTGATGTGTCATGTGATGGGTTTGCAGGCTGAGAACAAGAACCGAAGTGGCAAGACATACATGAGCTGCAGCAAATGCAAAATGTTCCTTTGCAGAACCAAAAAGAAAACGTGCCTCTAGGACTATCACACCTAAATATAGAAGGTAAGTAAGTAAAGTTTAATTTTATTAGCTTAAATATACAGAAGATTTATAATTCACTATTGATCTGCGAGCAAAAACAACAAAAGAGTAATAAAGAAATTGGTGTGTTGATCAAACAGAATATGTTATTGAGTTTTATTTTCACACGGAAATCGTCCTGTTGTCCTCTACAGTGGACATGGTGGGAAATTAATATAAAATATATATTCGAAGACATTTATATTGTAGGGTGTTTTTTTAGGCACAAATAGAAAATCGTACAGGAGGATATTCTCCGAGTGAGACCTGCCATAACCAAAAAACCATAGATGCTGATCCGCGAGCTGCCTCTCCGATGCCTGGTGCGTGAGATTGCTCAAGACTTCGGGACTGACCTTCGCTTCCAGAGCTTCGCCGTCATGGCCCTGCAGGAGGCCAGCGAGGCTCACTTGGTGGGTCTGACCAGCCAGGCTTAATTGGTGGGTCTACTCGAGGATGCGAACCTGTGCGCCATCTACGCCAAGAGAGTCTCCATCATAGCTAAAGATATACAGCTGGCCCGCTGTGTCCACGGAGAGTGGCTTAAATGTGCTTAAGCTGAACACTCTCTGCTTTAAAAATATTATATTCAGTAATCCCCCAGTTTTTATGCAGATCAAGTGTAGTGTTTTTAACGCATTTAAGTCCGACGTTAGAAAGAAAAATATAGTGTAATATATGCGCACAGCACAGAAACATTTTATATTTTATATGGAAAATGTAATATTCATGTTACAAATTCATTACATTATTTTTTTCTTTAAAACATCAGACTTAAATGCGTTAAAAACACTAAACTTGATCTGCATAAAAACTGGGGGATTACTGCATTTAATAACAATAATAATAATACATTTTATTTATAAGCGCCTTTCATAACTCTCAAGGGCACTCGAGATAAGCAAAAAAAAAATTATGGTTCGCATCCTCGAGACCCACCAAGTGAGCTGGCCTCCTCCAGGGCCACAACGGCGGAGATCTGGAAGCGGAGGTCTGCCCCGATGTCTTGAGCAATCTCACGCACCAGGCATCGGAGAGGCAGCTCACAGATCAACATCTATTTGGTTATGGCAGGTCTCTCTCAGAGCATATCCTTCTGTATGATTTTCTATTTGTGCCTAAAAAAAAACACCCTACAATTTAAATGTCTTCGTATATATTTTATATTAATTTCCCACCATGTCCCCTGTAGAGGACAACAGGACGATTTCTGTGTGAAAATAAAACTCAATAACATTCTGTTTGATCAACGCACTCAAATTCTTTATCACTCCTTTGTTGTTTTTGCTTGCAAGGACAACAAAACATGTATTTTAGATCAATAGTAAATTATAAGAACATCTGCATATTTAGGTGTGATAGTCCTAGAGGCAAGTTTTCTGCATAGGAACATTTTGCATTTGCTGCACCTCATTTATGTCTTGCCAGTTCAGTTCTTGTTCTCAGCCTGCAAACCCATCACATGACACATCACTGGAAATGCCCAGGACATCCTTTGCCAAACACTATAGAACTTGATGGGGTAACTCCAAATACTTAAGATTTGTAGGTGTTCAAGCTCTTCCTTTCTCTCTTTATCTCTCTTTCTCTACAAACAAATACATGCATGCCACACATGATCTGTAAGTGTGAAATACCTAGACTGGCATAAGTAATTTGCTTCCACAGTTCACATACACCACAAGCATTCCCGCCTCTCACTGGTTGAACTGATCCTGTGGATTGCAGCCAACTTCACTGGAGTTGTAGGACAACATTTATGAATTATCTGGATGAGAACATGAATGTGGTTGTTCATTGTGACTCCAAGTTCCTGATGAACAGATTGACATCGTAGTGCACAGGTAGGAAAGTGATCTGTCAGTGGTTCTTATACAAGATGAATGGTACTCGATCTAATAATACTGCCGAATGACACAACTATTGCCAATACAGTCTAAGTGAAAGACACACTCAAGTTCAGAGTACAACAGATAGTTCTTTAAAGTATGCCTGGCTGGTGTGTATGCCCACCACCACCAAAGCAGCCAGGCCTTTTCTTTTTTCGGAAAGGCACTGCCTTCAGGGGCAATTAACTGTTGCTCCACGCGTTGTGGAGTTGACTGGACATGCAGAATGTGTAGCATATTTTCACAATATTGCATATATTCACTCATTCTTGCGACAGAGTTAAAAATTAGGCCCTGTTTTGCAAAGTCCTAACACATTGACCAGCAGCGTTATTAGAAAAACACTATGGTATCATGGGAATGTTATTCCGTCCCCGTCTCACTGCCTTCCAACCTGTTTCAACTGCTTTGAGAACAAAAACGATAATAAAGAATAATTACAACTTTAGTGAGAAATGTGTAGTATATTTTACACTATTTAATACATTCACTCTTTTATGCAGCTGAATTAAAAACCAGGCTCTGTTTTGCATGTTTGCCAAAACGTTATCAGATCATGAAAAACACCATAGTATTCTGGAAATTGTATTTGCTTCCAAAACTGTTTCAGGTGCTATAAAGACAAAAACAATGAGGAATCCAATCATTATAATTACACTTTTAGCGAGAAATCTATAGTTTGTTTTCACAATATTGAAAACATTCACTCATTCATGCAGCAGAATTAAAAACCAGGCTCTGTTTTGCACGTTCACACCACAGATATTTCCAAACGTCATCAGATCACGACAAACACAATAGTATTCTGGGAATTGTCTTCTAAGCGGTTAAAACTCTAGAGACAAAAACGAAATCGTATCCACTCATTATAATTACACTTTTAGTGGGAAATGTATAGGGTAATTTATTTCAACAATATTGAACACATTCGCTCATTCATGCAGCAGAATTTTCCAAAATGTTATCAGATCATGAAAAACACCATAGTATTATTCTTGGGAGTGCATTCTTTCCCTGTCCCTCAGTCACCAGTTAGTGCTCATAATGGCCGTGTTACGCATTGCCCATTAAAACACAGGGTAGAAAACATGATCCTAGCACGTAAAATTGCCTTTATAGAAACCTTCGCATTAATTTATATGTTCCTCTGTGGGTACGTAATATTTTCTCTATTGTCAGTGTTCAGTGTGGTGGAATTTTACTTTATCATGATTATAATTATTGACATTCCAGTATAACTTACTTTGCCTGGTTTTATTCCTAATTACTGACCATTCCTATATGACTTTGGATGATTCATGCTACATAATATGCTCTCTTTCTCTCTTAAATTCTGTATGATTAATGCTTGTGATTTTATCTAATGCAATATGTTCTCTCTTAAATCCTATACTAAGTGACAGTATATCCTTTCTAGTTAGTCTCTGTACAAAGAGCACGTTATGTTTGTTCTTTTGCAGCTGCAGAACTACCAGCCAAGGTCAAGAAGAAGCTACTATCCTCGTTAAGCCTGAATGTGCCATTTCTTCTCCATTATTGTTTGTTATCTTAAAGTAACTCTCCTTGTTCCGTCTTCTGCACGTAGCCTCCCAGTATAAGACAGGGGGGGCCAGAAGAGTTTCTTTTAGAACTTCATTTGCAGGGCTTAACCTCTCTGTGTTTGAACTTCTCCCTTTGCGCAATTGATTACTTCAGTAAATATTATTCTCTGAGCACTTCAGTTTGTTGGGATAATTTGTCACAAAGAAAAATTATCATTACATTTAGTAGTACATAACAGGGAATGTGGTTTTAAGTGTTTGTATACCTTGCTCGCTGGAAGTTTTTTTTTGTTTCTTCTCTTCCCTGTCGCTCTGGTTACCTGTGGCTTCTTCCTTGCTGGTCTCACTCTGGTCAGGAGCTACCGGCTTCCCCCCCCCAACCAGCCGCACGAGGGCACCGACAGATGCATTCCCGGAGCTCACACCTCTATCTGGCATCGTCTTATCAGAACACAGTAAATGACCCGTCCTTTTTTTTTGTTTCACTGGACAATCCTAAGGACTGAAATCAGGGTTAATGGTGTGGGGAGATTTGCTAAGCACTGTAAATAAATGTGACACCATGTGAGAATTAATTTTGTAGTCGGTGGTATGTGTCCCTGACCTTTAGATATTAACATTCTTGTGGGGTATTTTGGTCTCAGTAAGAATTGTTACAGTGGCGCCCGAACAGGGACCAAGATAATACTCTTTTGCATTCATATATATATTTACTATATAAATGTACGTATATTTACTATGTGCCACAATGGATTTCATTTACACCTCTCTTCCCAGATTTACCCCGTATAGTCCCTTTCCTTACCTATATTAAAATATCACTAAGCACTAATAATTATCATTATCTTTTATTACATGAATACATTATAATAAATAAAATGTCTCAAGATAACAACACGTGGCGTTCCTTCCCTGATGTGTCGACGTCTGCTGTTCAAACTGAGAGGAATACCGATATACCTCTGGACTTCACCACTTTGCTGAGCCAAGCCCTGAGGAAGAAGCAGCGTTGCCGCCACCCCCACCTCCAGTAGATGAGGGAGAGGAGAGTCTCATCTCAGTCCTCTTAGCAACGTGCCTAAGTCAACTGGAGGATGCCCTGCGAAAAATGGAGGAAAGGATGAATGCTCAAGTGAATGATCTAGCTAACATCACTGTGCTAACATCACCGGACTTCAGTCTACCCTTCAAAGTCCAAACAGATGCCAGCGACGTGGGTCTCGGGCCTGTTCTCACACAAGAGCGTGAAGATGGAGACCATGTAGTGGCGAATGCCTCCAGACTACTACAAGGGGCAGAACAATGCTATTCTTCATTGGAGAAAGAATGTTTGGCAGTGGTCTGAGCTGTGGAGATATGGCGCCAGTATCTAGAAGGAAAACCATTTGTAGTGGTGACAGATCATGCCAATCTTACCTGGGTGTTTAACCAGCCTAAACCCTCCTCTCGATTTACCAGATGGGTAAAATACAAACCACGAATCAGTAAATTAGCAGGATTACTCCAGAGCACACCTGTCGTGGAGCCCGGGTTTATTTTGGGAGTAGACCCGATGGGCCCTTTTCCTAGGTCATGAGCATGATTGCTTCTCAGCCTTTTGGCTAAGATCAAGAGGTTCAGACAGCGATCGACTCTCTGCGTCCCGTGGTGGAAGTCTTTCTGTGGCTTCCCCCCTAGGCATCAGAGAGAATATTGTGCTTTCCTGCGGAAGGTCAAAAGTAAGGTAAGTGCAATTTTTATTCATTCTTGTGTTTTACTGTTTTTATTTATTTATTTATTTATCATTTTATTGTTATTTATTGTTGGTTTTAGTCGTTAGGTTGGGCTGTGGGTGCCTCCAGCCTCCACTATGTCGGCTGCCTGTGCCGGCTTGAGGAGGCACCACAGCATGTGTTTTTTATTTCAGGTGGTGGATGGTAAACTCCTGGAGATGTCCCATTTGGACTTCTCCAGGAAGCTCATCCAACGCACCTTAAATTTTAGCCCTGAAATGATAAACTGTATTTTGACTCAGAACAAGGGATTTGATGGTAGCTTCCACTCTGCTTCCCTCTTAAAGGATTTCTGGCAAAAGTTTGAACAATGTAAGACCCAGTTCTCCATGTTTAAAGTGGAAAAACTGACTGACGATTCCCAGAAATGGGTCATCGTCAGGGTGTTTAATGAAATGGTTAGTGGAGAAGATATTTGTCTGTGGCTGGGTAGATATTGCCTGGTAAAGGGCCTACCTGTTAAAATGGTGGATGAGGACGGGATCTGGAACTGCGCTTCGAGGATTCCCATAAAACAATGGGAAGACCCAAGCGGTTTTCAGGGCCTGAAAAATTTGCCATCCATGATAGTGTTGGGCAAAAATCGAGGCCACATTTACTATCAAGGTATGCCCAAGCTTTGCTGCAAATGTGGCAAGTTTGGGCACCTAGTAGAAGTGTGCCAAGAAATTGTTTGTGGGAAGTGTAGAGAAATT
>JBBMFX010569444.1:0-14983 GCA_037832545.1 Rhabdalestes septentrionalis | reverse complement strand
AAGATGGCAGAGAAGAAAAAAAGATCACCTAGCTTTTCTCTCTCTCTCGCTTTCTCTGTCCGCCACTAGGTCTGGCTAACATTTACTTAAAAAGCTTGGTCACAAACTAGTATGAATTGTTAAGTCATCTATACCCAAGTAGATTTTACAACCAATTTTGTTTCTCAAAAACAAAATATACATATCTTTTGTAAGTGTATTTACTCCAGACTTCCTTTGTTTGTAATTACAAAACTGCATAACTGCAGGCGGGAATCAAACTCCTGTCTTCTGATTGCAAAGTCAACGCCCGTACCACTAGGCCATCCGGCTGCTTTGTGTTGCTTCCTTGCAGAATCATCAATACTAGGTCAATTTGCATAGACTAAAAAAGAGCACTAAGCATCTCAGATTTCTGAAAACTTCTGCTCAGTGGCGGTAGCTAGCGTCTTGTGCTGGAACTACGCTAAGAGACAGCTATAGAGTGCTCCGGACCAACCTTACGAACGTGGGACGTTCATAAGATATACTTAGTGTACGAATGCTTAGAGAACCAGCCCATAAAGTTAAGAGAGAGTTTAAGGTGAAATTAAGACCTACTTAGCGTTAAGAGACTTTCGAGAAACCAGGCCCAGTGCTGTTGCCATGCGTGTGTTTTTGAAAAATCCAAATGTTTATTTTGCTGTTGTGTTTTCAGTGTAAACTCAAGCAGAGAAAAAAGAGAGGTTTATCACAGTATTTTTGCTCACTGGAAGGCACATTAACGAAGGTGGATTTGTATCAGTCCTCTATTGTTATGTTAACAAACAACGTTCCCACTTGTGGGACTAATAAAGGTTTATCTTAACATTTAAAATCATTCTTTATTTATTTGTGTGTGGGGAGTGGGAATATGCTTTACTGTAATTTAATACTTCACTCGGCTGTTTAGATTCAATGCTCTGTATTTTACCCACAGTTCTATCCTAATTATATGATTTTTGTACAACAGACAGGTGTCAAATCTTATCCACACACTGTTTCCATTTGAAACAAGTAAGAGTTCACCTGGTCAACTGTTTAGATAGCCCAAGTGCAATCAGGTTAACCCCTGCAACCATACAGATCTTTTATTAGCAACCTGTCATGTCAGTAAAGCCTAAAAAAGATTTTACCTCTCTGCATTCATCAATTTAGAATTATGGGGAAAAGCCACTCGTATTTTAAGTTTCTGTTTCCAAAACCAAAAAGACAAAACGGATAACGGCTCATTTACCGATTTCTCATTTTGAACTCAAATCAAAAATGGAAAAATGGAAAACGAGCGCTCATTTCATTGTTTTTTTCGTTTCGGTTTCATAAGCTGCAGCGTGTAGGAGGGAGGAGAAACTGGCCTGGTAGCTCCGCCCAACGGTTTTGGCTGTATAAATATTCTGAGGGAATAGACATGAGGGTGTCATACTGCTTAAAGTATTGGGATATTCGGTTTTAATAGGTATTATGATAAGTTAGATAAACATTTATATTATACTGTTGCCACGGCTTAAGCGGCTGCGTCTTTGGTTCCTTACTCTCGACCACAGATATCTCTTTTCCACCAGAACACATTTCCACAGGTTTCAGCATGAATTTGTGTAGGAAAATGTCACTGTGGTTACATTCACGGAGCGCTCTAATATCGTTCAGTTCAAGCCATTCAGA
The DNA here is from genome assembly GCA_037832545.1 of Rhabdalestes septentrionalis. NCBI lineage: Eukaryota > Metazoa > Chordata > Actinopteri > Characiformes > Alestidae > Rhabdalestes > Rhabdalestes septentrionalis. The sequence goes on along the minus strand of JBBMFX010569444.1, from coordinate 13,324 downwards.
TCTGCTTTTCTCAGACATTCATTTGCACAGATAGATTACACACGATACTGTATTAATATTTATTCATGTTAATACAGAGTGTATGAGCGGGTCAGTTCGCTGCCACGCAGCCACAGCTGAGTCTTTTTAATGTTTGGAGCTCAGAAAAGGGGGTTAAAATGCAGCAAACATTTATTATATGTTTTTAGCATGGCCCCAGTAATGCTTTAATGCGTTAGCTTACAAACTACTAAAAAACTAAAAAAGCAAACAGGATGTCTATAACACAACAAATACGGGTGAAATATCCATTCCACCTTAAATTATGTAATGTGAATCGAAACACGATTTAAGGTGGAACGGGTAATTCAGGTGAGAAGCTAAGAGGCTAACTGTAGCCGCCACCTTATACAACCGATAAATACACGGTTCTGAGTGACAGAGTCGTTAGAGATTAATTTTGACAGTTTATTAGTAATAGCAGAGTTAATGATAGTTTAATATAGCAGTTGAAAGCTGAGGTGTTAACTGTTAGGGCTCCCAGTGACAGTTAGCAACTAGGCTGATTTTCTCCCTCTAACCCAGTTTGGCACCAGCACCTGTCATTGTTCGGTCGAAATCTGAAACACACAGCACCAGTTCTAGACGTGGCACCGTGGAAATGAGCAAAAATGAGACAGTTTAGAGCAGAGTCTGTTCATTCCTCCCTTTGAACGGGAGCATTTATTTACTTTCTCCAAAAAGAAAGAGAATAACACTCACAAACAGAGCTGTCATGTAAAACTGCAAACACACCGCACGCTACCACACACTGAAATATGACATCTCCCATAATCAGAATATTTTTACAGCCAAAACCGGTGGGTGGAGCTACCAGGCCAGTTTCTCCTCCCTTCTACATTGCAGCTTATGAAACAGAAATGAAAAATCCAATTGGAAAATGAGCGTTTGTTTTCTGTTTTTTCCATTTTTTATTTGAGCTCAAAATGAGAAACCGGAAAACGAGACGTTAGCCGTTTTGTCGTTTTGGTTTTGGTTTCATATTGAAAAATGAATGAACGAATGATACACGGATTTAATGGTTTTACTAAGCTGTTGTTTGCATGTCACTGATGTACATTATTCTTTTTAAGATCAATGACTTGCACAAGAATAGGTAAGGTTTTTAATTATTTTTTTCAGTCCATTGTATAAAATTAACAACAAATTCATGCTGAAGCCTACAGCTATGTATTGTTTTATTACCCTCTTTTGTTGTAAATTGTAACTCTTCTAAACTGGCTGTTAATTTAATTTATTTGTTCCTTTTATATAACAGTTAATAGTATTCACTTTGATACTTACACTGTTATAAAGGCTAAAATGGCCCCTCATAGTCATGTGTGAACACACCACAGCTCACAGTGTGAACAATATGAAATTCTTTCTTTGCATTTAACCTATTCACCAACAAAAGCAGTGGACTGCCAGAGACACAGCACCCAGTGAGCAGTGTGTGGGAATCTCAGTGGTGCCACAGGCAATCCTGGGATTTGAACACACAACCATCTGGTCACAGGGACAACTCTCTATCCACCAGCCTCCAAACAGATATTAAAGTAAATAAAGTAAATAAAATAAACTGGTAAACAAATGTTGGATCACAAAAACTTATACTAGTCCTTTTTGGATTACTATGTTAACTGAGTTTAATTTTACATATTGATTTAATTTTAATTAAGTTAAAGCAAGTATACAAGCTGTTATAAAGTTATTGCCCTTTAATGAAAATAGGAAAACGTGCTCAAGATGCCCTTACTTCATGGTCTCCCTTTGGAGCTGTGCCCTGCTTTTCTCCTGCACATGTCACCTGAGGTCCTAAACAGAGGAGGAGCCTAAGGACCTCAACAGAGGACCTACCTGGGAACCTCAACAGAGGAGTCACCTGACTGGAATAACAGATGGTTTATGTGTACCAGCAAGTGGAAAACTGACAGTTGGCTTTGGTACGGCCTGTTCATTTAGTGATAGTGTTTTCCAAAAGTTTCACGAGTTACAGGACAGTAAGGAGTGAATAAATAACATGTTAAATCACTGTAGGTGCAGTGTCTCATGTCTCGATCCAAGATGGCGCTGCCGTCCCTGTGCCCCTCCTCCCCACCCCCACTGTGGGTTGGGTTTTTCAGCAGCGGGGCAGACCGTCTCGGGTTTCTCCAGCACCCTCATTTAAACCCGCCGGGGAGGAAAGCTGTCAGCTGAGCGAGTCCTGCATTTCGCTTTTTCTAAGCCTCATCTAAGCCATTCGGAAGACACTGGAGAATATACGTTGCCTCGGTAACGTTGGTTAACGTTGATCTGTCTCCGGTGCACGAGGACAGCAACGCGGCGCGCACGGCAGGACCCTCTGAACCTCGGACTGTCTGGCCATGACTGCTGCCACGGCACACGAGTAGCATTTCGGTCGTTAATGTGTGTCGGATTAAGCTGTGTTTATAAAAAAAAACAGCTGAATGCATGATTGTTTCAAGCTCGGCCTACTGAGCCCCTGTCAGTGGAGAATGCCCGCGCAGTAAAAAAGACTATACGCATCGTCATTCTGGTAAATCATCTTTAAAAACACGCCAGTTCTGTAAGGAGGCAGTCCCGTTAAAAGGCGTTTCGAGTTGCGTCATGTTCAGCTGGCTGGGTACCGACGACAGGAGGAAGAGGGACCCGGAGGTCTTTCAAACCGTCAGCGATGGACTGAAGAAGCTCTACAAAAGCAAACTGCTGCCCCTGGAAGAGCACTACAAATTCCACGAGTTTCACTCTCCAGCTTTGGAGGATGCCGACTTCGACAACAAGCCTATGGTTCTCCTGGTGGGCCAGTACTCCACTGGAAAAACCAGCTTCATACGGTATGTTGCACATTTTGGTGTTAAAATAAGAGTACGTCCCATGCATGCAGCCAGACGACCAGGAAAGTGGGACTACACCGAAGTGTTTGATTTCAGCATTTGATGGAGATATGTAAATATAAAAGCGCTTACATCAAAAAAGACGATTAGATAGACCAACAAAGCACACCACCTTCATTGTCAATCATTTGTTAAATGCACTGTCATAGGCAACCACACCCACCCAGGTCTGCAGGATACCATTATAGCAGTTATTTTATTGTGATATATACTTTAAGCCATTTTGATATTGAATATAAAAGACTGGGGTTGCTGGGAGCCTAGTGGTTAGGGAGCCACCTCTGCGACTGGAAGGTTTAAATCGCAGGACTGCTAGAAGCACCACTGAGGTACTTGAACAAAGTACTGTCCCCACACATTGCTCCCTTGGCACCCCTCATTGGTGGCAGCCCACTGCTTCACTTGGTGAATGGGTTCAACGCAGAGAAAGAATTTTATACTGTGCTGTTCTGTGGTGTCTTTGTGTGAGACTGTAAGGGGCCACTTTTTTATGTTATGCAGCAATGTGTAGCAGTTTAGTTGCAGGTCAAACATTCTGTCTGTGTCATGCTGCCCTCCTACAGGTTGCTTTTACACCAGAGCTGAAATTAAACACTCTCTCCTTTGCTACAAACCAACCTCAGATTCATAGGTCATGGCATTGTGTCTTAAAGGGGATTTTTACTATAAAAAGTTTGGCTTGATTAAGTCATTAATGTGTGAACTAATGCAGAGGACTTTAATGCCAGAATCATAATTCTAGTGAATGAAATTCTTGAAATAAAAATAGTTCACAGTAGTCATACTAAGAACATCTGAAGCATTAAAGCCTGTAAAAGCTACCTCACTGAATGCTATTATATTAAATTAGCTATTATGAACATTTTTCCTGATGGCAGAGACAATGTTTTTAATAGGGCTGGTCGAATGCCGTTTTTTGAGCTTCGATTATTCGGTAGTGAAAAACATCGAATACTCGAGGCTTCGGTGGGAGGGGGCTGAATGTATTTTTATCTTGTATTCACCATCTTGTATTCAGAAATCTATATTTTCGAAGTAGAATTATAAATAAACAATGGAGAACTCCGTGCTCCGGGCCTCGTTGGAAAGGTCATGTTGAGTTTTTAGTGGGAGTCGATAAAATGAACTAAAATAAATAAAATATGATTAGTAATTAACATTAAATATGTGGTGTCAATATTAGTTCCAACTGAAAAATGCTGTATACCGGAGTTTATGTATTTATCCACTAGTTTTATTACTGACGTGGGGGGGGGGTCTGCAGCTAGACGCGTTCCGTTTCGCAGTGATTGATGTCACGTGTTTCTTACGAACACTCGAATCTCAAAATGAAAACTCGAATGCCATCCCACTGAACGAATACTCGAATATTCGAGTATTCGGTTACAGCCCTAGGTTTTAAAGGTCTGTTAGTGTAAAAGCCTTTATGGTTACATAAGAAAGGCATGCAATACATAATAAGACAAAATAGTACCCAAATAAACCCACATTTTTACACTAAGAAGACATTGGTCCACTAGTCATTGGGGATGGCAAATATAAAGGTTGTATTTTGTAGGCATTGGAAAAATTGGTTTCCATCATCTGTAAAGAAAGCTGAGCTGGCAGGTTTCTCAGTAGTGCTCCATATATTTCATATTTAATCATTCTGAATGACTTACAGATCAGTGGTTGCATTAGACAGATATATAGAGTGAGTGTGTAATTCAAATAATATAATCTAACTGTAGTTGCATGACCTGCTGATGTAAGACAAGTGTGTGCTGTGCTTGTAGTAGGGGTGCAAATTATTTTGTCTGTTAATTGCTATCAGGATATCTGTTTGTGATATACACAAATTAGCCTGCAACTGACCAAACCAATGTTTTTGGTATATCACAGCTCCAGTTGAGTGTTACTGGGTGCTTAGATCAATTTGAGGCATTTAACAGAAAGGTAATTATGCTGCTCATTCTTTAACCATGAAAGATGATTTAAAATGATATAGAGGCTTTTGCATATTGTGCAGTTCAGACCTGAGAGCAGACTTCTTCTCAGTTATACCTTGTTTTCTAATGACAGTGCACAGAGAGATTTGTACTCGCCCTGTGAACAAATAGGTGGACAGCAGAGTGTTACCAGGCTATTTGCGAAACACCCCATAATTCTGGCATTAAAGTGGTTTCTTGTAGCTAGGTCTTCCAGAATGCATGCTAGTGAACAAAGAGGCCAAACAGAAATTCAGTTTCTGAATTTGAATTCTGATTCTGAAACAGCAGAGCAAGCCTGGGTTGAACTGCAGGGTCAGAAATTTTCCAACAGTGTCTTAAGGCTGAGTTTGTCAGATGAAGACTTATTGCCAAAGCCCATTTGAGTTTAACCTCTTCATACCTTAACAGTAAGATGTGACATGCACAGGAATGCACCACCACTCCTTAAGCAACAAATCTAACTTAGAAGGTTCAGTTAGTCAACTCCTCTTAGTGCTTTTAAAGGCCTCATATAATGAAAATCATATTTTCTTATTTTGTAAAGGAAAAAACTTTCAGACAGTATGTAAATCCTGTTAATAATAATATTAAAGTGTCAACAAGCAGTTTTCTCCCTGTCAATGCTGTCTATATGTAGAGCCTGTGCTGCCAAGGCAGTTCATTTTGATTTCAATCTTTTTGCAATGGAACAAAAAATAGTGAAACTCCAGTAACACTCATTCATGTGCACATTCATGTGTATTTCTTCATATGCATTATTCATGGACACCAAGGCCTCCATGAGCACAACTCAGGAGCTCTAGAAGAAAACAGCTAATTGCTCTATTCTCGCATTTAGACAGAAAATCAATGCAGAATACATGTGCAGGACTCACGCATCATCATTCCCAATGACTTCTGAAAATATGGTGAACCTACACATATATGTAGGTACATCAAACATACTTAATGACTTAAAAAATCTATAAGACAGGGATTGCTTATGTCTGTAAACATCCAGAATGTGGAGCACTTCCTCATGTTTTAGTTTTAGGTGTATATGTTTTTATATACAGCTCTAGAAATAAATAAGACACCATTGCAGTTATTTTTAGATCAGGTTCTCTGTGAATATGACAACCATTCCAAGCCAGTGTCTGTTAAATTCCCTCACAAGCACCTCAGTCTGCTTTATGAGGGACTGAGTAGTGATCACCTGAATCAAATCTTATTCAATGAGGAAAAGTATAAAAAACAATTCTGCAGTGTGATGGCAAAAAACTACTAGAAGGATGTCAAAGGCAATTATTGCCATTTTATTGAAGAGTGAACTAGAGATTTATTTTCTTTTAATTATTTAAGTTCTGTAAACACTGCATCATTTCTCTTATTCTGATGTATTGTCAATTTCTTTAAAACAAAGCTTTAAATAACTTTTTTTTTAAATTAGGAGAATGCTTGTCAGTACATATAAATATGCTTTTTTGTTTTGTTTAGTTTTTTTCCCATTTGACATACGTGAACACTCCACAGCACACAGTGTGAAACAGCAGCCAGGAGCATTGTGCCTGGGGAGCATGTGTACCATGCTCAAGTGTACCTCTGATCGCAGGGGCAACTCCCTATCCACAAGGCGACCAGCTGCCAATAAATGCTCCACAATAATACAACTCCAAACTAACATTTCCTGAAAAAAATTAAGTTTGCTGAAAACTTCCTGTTTCTGTATAAATGAAAAATGCTTTGATTAAAGCCTACTGGGACTACAAATTAGAAGACTAGATGCTGCTCTTCCGGCAAAACAGACACACTATTATATATCTGGGAACTTAGTGGTTCTTCACATTTTAGCATTTTATTTAGGCAAAAATATCACATAAAAATGTAATGTTAGAAAGCAAACTGGGGCATTATACAGCGTATTTAATAGCAGAATAAATACTGTTTACATATGAATTACCTGGCTAGTGCATAATCCTTTAATTACATTGTCATTTGAGATTGCTTCTTCTGATCATGGATGCTGTCATTTGGACCTTGCACCTCCTTCACATTAGCTAAGTCTTATGAAGAGTAAACTGTGATGCACTGGCACGAGTTGAAGTAATTATGCTTTGCAGCTGCAAATGGAACTAGATTGTATTTCCGTGAGAAAATGTAAAATGTGAATGAGCGGTTCCTGTGGTGCTGCTTTTTATTTAAAATGGCAGTGCAGGTGGTTACTAAGGTGTAACTACCTGGTTGCTATGGTAACTGTAGTTGGTGTTAGGTGGTTGCTAATGTGGTTAATGTAATCAAAATAATTGAAATAACAGGAGAGAGAACCACCCAAAAATTTGTTTAATGGGCAAAAGAAATTATATTAAAAAACCTTCTACACATTGTGAATTGAACCAAGGACTCAGCACAAACCCAGTGAGCTATGAAGGAGGGTGTTGCTGATACCGAATGAAGATGCCATGTATGGTTTATGACAGATGAAAACAGGTGCAGCAAATCGCTCACACCTGAACACATGTGTGGGGAAAAGGATGCAGAATGGGCAGGTGGTAACCTAGTGGTTTGGGTGATCAGAAAGTCGTGGGTTTGATTTCTAAGACTGCTAAGCGCCTCTGAGGTGCCCTGAGCAAGGTTCTGTCCCCACACACTGTTCCCCAGGCTTCACTTGGTGAATGGGTTAAATTCAGAGGAAGAATTTCGTGCTGTTCATGCTGTGGTGTGTTCACGTATGACAGAATTTTCATTTGAAAAGAAGATTAAAATAGCAGAGAAAGGAGTACACTTGAGTTAAAAATGTCTGGTTCAGTTAAACTATCGAACATTTTTGGCCACTGATTTATCCTCCAGAATTTTCTCTGGCTATTTTACTTAAGAAAATTTAAGACATTAAGTTTCTTTCAGATTGTTCATAATGTGCCTCTGTGAATGTCTCCATCAGGATTTACAGAACAGTACAAGTTAAATGTAGTGCTGTGCAAGTTAAAGGTAGTGCTGTGCTTACAACATAGGATAGTTCACAGAAAAGTTAATTAATACTAATTAATTAATATTAATCTACTAACAAGTAAAACCAAATGTCAGCAGTTTGGTACCTTGACTGTTAATTAAATGTATTTTTTACTTGTGTTGGTGGAATTTCACATTTCTCATTACAGTGATTATATGCTCATCAGCAGTGTCTCTTTCCAAAGATACCTCCTGGAGCAGGACTTCCCCGGAATGCGAATTGGTCCAGAGCCTACCACAGATTCCTTCATAGCAGTGATGCACGGAGACATAGAGGGGCTAATACCTGGAAACGCTCTGGTGGTGGATCCTAAGAAACCTTTTCGCAAGCTAAATGCATTTGGCAATGCTTTCCTCAACAGGTTAGTCTTTTTAAAAGGTATATATTTTATAATTCATATTCAGTAAAATAATTTTCCAATTTCATTATAAAGACCACTGAATAATATCCATTGTGAGATAAGTTGAACATAATTAAGATAATTTAAGTAAGTTAAGATAATTTAAACACGTTTAAGTCTAATGATTTTCTGAGCTTCATTAGAATGTTTTATGTATCATATTATTGTAATTGTAATTTATCTTGTAAATACACATATATGGGAGCTTGAAAAATTAACATTATATATTCTGCTCATTTTAATGAGCATATTCTGCTCAACTGCAAAGGCGTTTTTTTTTTTACATCCATTTTTATCATATGGCAGTTATAACTACAAGTAATAACACGTTTTACCCTTAGGGTTGGTTTACTGGACAAAGATTAAGCCTCTTCTTTGACTCCACAACATTTTAAATAGCAACTTTTCATTGAAGAAAAAGTCCAGGACTAGGCTTAATCTCTGTTTAGAAAACCAACCATTTTTGGCCCACATTTAATTTCTCTCATGACTAAATAACTTGCATTTTCTCTAGAGATAGGGCTGATCCAATATGGTATTGGTATCATGTATCATGCTATGGTATCGGTATCATTTCTATAGAAAGTTTGCAGGTTGTGTTGTACAATACAACAAATGTAATCAAGCATCTGCAGAGATTTCTCGATAAAGAGTACTAGGAGATGGGTCCAAATTATATGCAGGCTGTAAATTTACTGTAGCATTTTATGCTACAGATCAAGAATGGTTTGTTGCTACAAGTTGCAAATTTCATTTCAAGTGTTTTTTTTTTTCATTTTTAGTTTTTAGCACATACCTTAAACACTTCTATCTGTAAGAAAATTATATTTATATAGGAGCAGCTGCATGCTGGTGTGCCATGCTATACATTTTACCTCTAGTTTATGCATGATCTGATTAGTCGACTAATTGCAAAAATAATCGGTGACTAGATGACTATCAAAATAATCATTTGTGGCAGCTCTATATCAGAATCTGTTGGTATCGGCAGTCGTGTATTGGAATTTGATAGGAACAATTTACCCTCATAAGTACATAACTTCAGGGATTAAAAGAAAGAGACAACAATGAGGGGAATTGGGCATTACGTTACATTAGATTAGTTCAGAATTGTAACGTATAATCTGTCAGTTCCTTATGTTGTCATGGAGACGTATCACTGTAGATGAGCCTACTGACACTGCTGGAAGATTGACTGCTTCATATCCCTTATTTCTTGACAATATTATATATATTACAATGGGCTAACAAATGGTTGGTTTGTTTTTTTTTGTTTACACACAAGCCGTGTTTAGATTTCACCAAAATAAAAATTTACAAATGTGAAAAATGTAAATATCCAACAAATATAGTTACAATACAAGTACTATTTCTTTTCAGTAATGTTACCCATCAGATTAAAGCAGCTGAAATATATTGTTACAGTAGCAAATTGTCCTGAATAAGTTTGCCTGGTGGGTGGGTGATACAATGTGGTGGAGAATGGCTCAGTTTGAAAGGCAAACAGACAAATAACAAATATAAATATTAATGTAGGCAAAAGGTGTGTACACACTATCCATCTTTTTTTTAATATCAGATGACATCAGTGAGGCATTGGATTAGTGTCAACAGATCGTCATCAAATACTTTCCATCTGAACTCATTTATTAGTTTCATAGCAGCGATTGAACATTTCATAGGAGTAGTGTTACAATTCAGTTAATGGTTATTTTTTTATAATAATATCCAAACCTATTTTCAAAGGATTATGTACAATGAACAATGACAGGAGACATGGTAATGTTTTTGTGACATATTCTACCACTGTGACATCTTTGGTTTGACCATCTGACAAGTGACCCCGAACCTTATCAGTGGGTCTGTGTGCTGGGTAATATCAAAGCAGCCGACTGACTCAATCTCTGACTCCTCATCTTGCTGCCCAAGCTCCACATTCCACTTCTAATTGAATTTCCTAGCCTGGCCATCAGCAAGTCTGGATACATCATATGACTTTTAGGTCAATGCTATGCAGTTAAACATGCAGGCTTATTGGATGGCAAAAAATATACAGGTGGTATTTCTCAGTGCTTACGGCTTAAGCTATTTTAAGGGGCTTTCAAGATTTTCTCACAAAAAAATGATTAAAAAATATTTGAGAAGCCTAAGGCGTTTGCACATAATGGTGACTATTGAGTGAATTACTTCATAGTCACTGTGTTTATTTGAAAAGATAAACTGAACATTACAATGGGAAGAGTAGCAAAAAATTACAAAATGAAATATAATAACTGGGCACAGTGCAGATTTGTTGGTTTGTTAAACAGTATGTTTGTTTGAAAAGGTCTCCCTTGTATTAATGTAAGAAATTTAAAGCTGTTTTTAGGGATGCACTGAAAATTCGTCCACTGAAATTTTTTGGCGGAAAAATGCATTTTAATGGGTTCAAAACTGTGAGGTCTGCCTTGTGGGTGCATTTCAACATTTCTGAGAAAGATTATGAAGCCCTTCGAGCACACTCACTTGAAGGCACTCGCTTGGCACCTTTGAGGTACCCTGAGCAAAGTACCGTTCCCACACACTGCTTCTCAGGCAGCGTGTTCCTGGCCGCCTGCTGCTTCACTTGGTGAATGAGTTAAATGCAGAGGTTGAATTTCGTGCTGTTCACACTGTGTGCGGTGGTCTGTTCGTATGTGAAAGGATGGTAATTTTCCATCTGTGTTTTTGAAAAGACAAGCAAGTTTTCAAGTGATTACAGTTAATAAATAAGCAGTCAAAAATGTCAGTCCTTGTTTTCATACACTATTTTGTTATAGGTCTACAGAGAATGTTGTTACAGTTTTTAAAATACTTGTTCTGAATGCACTTTCTTCATGCACTTCGTTCAGAATATAAAAATGCACTTGAATTAAATAGTTCTATGAGAGAAGTTTTTAATTTTATAATATTTCAGCCAACTTGCTTTTAGGCTATTCATGAGTGGGGCAAATTAACATATTTTATTTCAAATTTTATTTTATATTGTGCATTGTTTGAATGCTAAATAATTATTTTCATAGTTTTGTAACATATCTATTTTATTAATACTTCTATAATAATTTCTTTCGGTTTTCGGTTTCCCTCTAAAAAAATCATTTTGGGGCATCCCTACAGTTATTACAATGTTTCACTTTAGGGTAAGCTACATAATATCATAAATCACTACACATGATGGACAGCAATAAGTGTGTGAGTTAGGTGGGTTAAGGTGCAGGTTAGCGCATTTTTTATGGTAAAAATTAAAGCTCAGAAATGAAGGCATAAACTTTGTATTCAACACAATTTGTTAACAGTTCAGCCAAACACAGATGTTTTTTGTTAATCCATAATATATCTAATATTAAAGTGTATCTGTGAGGCTTTGTAGCATTAAAGCTGAGCCCTCTGTGTGGTGTAGACAGACTCTTGGAGTAAGTTGTTTACTTTTTTACTTGCTAAAATTATAATTAAATTTTGATGGTAAAATAAAATTCTGGATGAATCCTGAGATATATCTGCATGCATGCTGTTTAAATTTTTTTGCTGATAACCAAAAGCGTTTTCACCTGTTTAACAACAAGAAATATCCATGACACAATTTAAACACAAGTTTATCTTACTCTGAAGGATAAAAAATTCCTCTGTGTTTATACTTCTACCTTGGCTTTTAAGGTACTGCTATAACCTTCATGACAGTATAGTTCATGTTTGCAGATTGGCTTGTGTTGTTGTTAGCCAGTTATATTTTATATCTAATCTGTGAAAATGTATGTCTTGGGTTTGTTTGTACAATAGATTTGTGTGTGCCCAGCTGCCCAACCCGGTTCTGGAGAGTATCAGTGTGATTGATACCCCAGGAATCTTATCTGGAGAGAAGCAGAGGATCAGTAGAGGTAATGCAGGATTTTTAATGTACAATTTCAATGTAGCACAGCACAAGTTTTAAAACATATAATTGTATTCACTCTCCAATTTATGATGTCCATAAATTTACATTAAACTGCAATGGCCATTCTTAATTAACTGATTTAAACTGCCTGTTTTAATCTAAGGAAGAGAGATTAAAAGAGATTACTGTTATTGGTGCATAACCTCACACATATCATAAGTGGTCCTCAAACTTGAAAATATAAGAAAAATGTAGGAGTATGGGGCTTCTAGTCATGTCACATTATTGATTTGCATATACATTTTTTATATATTGCAGCATGTAGCAATACAATCACACAACAAATATCATGTCTTGTTGTCTTGGTGTGTATCATTATATTGTTTCCATCTTTGCTGTGGATTCTAATTCATCCATTAATTAGATCAAAGACATGTGAATTTTGACTGGGTTTGACAAAGAAAAATTTTTTTTGGAAAGCACTATTACTGTTTGCAATCAGTAGATAGTATAGTGGATCATATCACCGCTCCACATTTTTCTATTAAATTCACAGAAATGGAGTTCCTACCAGCTATGACCACTCCCTCATATATTTTGGTTCAAATTGATATTATAGTGGGTAGTGTTGTCACGGTACCAACATTTCTGTATACGGTACCAATACCAGTAAAAATCCACGGTTCTCTGTACCAATTTCGGTACCAAAGCAAAACGCAAAAGTATGAATTGAACTAGCTATTTTTATTAATAACATACAATAATTACATGACTGAATATACACTCTTCTTATTTATAAACTCAAACATTTGTAGTAATGAAACAAAATATTGTTCAACTGTATAAACTGGCACTTGATCCATACATATGAAGTCAGCAACAGCTCAGTTCAGTTTTCTTGCCTCACGTGAGTATTTGTCATACTTCTGTTGCTGAAATGCATCTGTAATTGTTGTGGTCTTCCTCAGCCTGGAGCTGGAAAATATAATATCCTTTAATAAAACAATTTTATACGTGACTTTTCAGTAAATAACAAACATCAGCTTTTACAATACATTTTGATAAAATTACTTATTGTCACGGCGTAAGCCACGGGGAAAGGAGAGGATGAAGGGGAGGACGCTTTCAGCGGATGATACTTGTTTATTTTGGATTTCAATTCAA
>JBBMFX010569424.1:0-14986 GCA_037832545.1 Rhabdalestes septentrionalis | reverse complement strand
AGAAGTTTTGGGAATGTATTTCAGGAATGTACTTTGATGACTACTGACTTCTAGTGTTTATTAGCATTGTAAGCCTTTAGCGCAAACTAACATACAGAAACAAAATTGGGACTCCAAATACATTTTCAAGAAGCATGTCTTAAACAAATATTTATGTTGTTTTCACTCTGTGCTAAGACTTTAATGCTACTTTGATCACAAATACGGTGTAAAATAAGAATACTGCAAAAACAATATTTGAATACACAAGAACAAAAACACCACAAGGCTGCATAAGTGCAACAGGATGAAATGCACTGTGTGTAATGAGAGCAGGAGAGAAGACGAAAAACACACATGAAACTTTACAAAAGGACAACATTTAGCGCCATTGACATTAAGAGTTACAGCACAGAACCAGTATTATACCAGATTCTGTATTCTAGCAGTTGAGTTGTTTTGTGTGCAAAAACTGTAAATATAGAGTTAGAACCTCATGAATAATAAAACTTCAAATAATGTCAGGACAGAGAATGTGCATCATATAATAAATAACAGGTGCCTACAGTGGCAGTTGGTGTCGTTTTGTTTAAGTTTCAACAACTCTGTGTGTTTATGAATTGTATCAATCAACAGCACATGATTACTCATGTGGAACCAAGTGACACATTTGACTAACATGAACTCATGGCCTCGTTCCTTTCAGAGCAGCTACAGCAAGTCAAAGCAAAGTGCACTGTGATGGAGGTGCCCAGATTAAGATGACTTTTACTCCACAACCAACAGCGACCGAGGCCAAGGCCAAGGCCAAGGCAAGGCTTCTCATGCGACATGCCGACTGGATTAGGTAGATTCCAGCTACTGCACAAGAACAAATATCATTCAGGTTAAAGGGCCGTTGCTTTCAGCAAGGCGTGGTCAATGTGGTTTCTGCTTCTTTTAGAGAATAAGAGCTGGAAGACAAAAACATTCATAGTCTGGAATGACCGAAACCAGACACAGGTTGGTCTTATTTTACATTGTAGATGTTTATTCTGCAGGCGAGCGCTTACTTTGTTAGATGACTTATCTATTTATAACCTCAGAATAAATATATTAATATATTTTAAACAATCATTTATGTCTAAATGATTTCAGATCAGTGTCTCTCTGAAGGGGACAGCATGGCAGGCAGTACAAAATGCAGCTAATGTACAAAAGTGTAACAGAAAATCCTGTAGACAAGTTTGCATCACCCTCTACACCCCATCATTTAGTACGTACATTTTAACAGCGCAAGAATTAAGGTCTATTACATCACCTTGTTGATTTCACAGATGGGTAAGAACAGGATTACATCATATGATGTGTCATCTAATTAATAATTTGATTCTCTAGAGAAGATCACAAAACGTTTTGAGCTGAATTCCTTCAGCATGAAATAAAATGCGAAATAAATGGCACTATTAATGTAGCCGGACATTTTCTGCGGCAATCATTTCTCAGCAAATCCAATCATTCCTGGGCACCGTGACAACACTGGGCCAGGTTTTGGACATAACTGCATGTTTAAGATGGATCAGAATAATACAGATATAATCCTGAAGCTCAACACACATAAAGAGAGTGGGTGTAAAGAGTTAAAATTTTTGAATCTTCACCTTAACACTCTTCCCAATAGACAAATGAATAAAACACACTAGTACACAGTAAACATACAAATATATTATAAATAACGCCATACAAATCCGGCTATTAGTTGAAATGTCAATTTACAACTGCAGGACAGAGATATTAGTCTGATGGTTTTGTCGTATGTGTAAATGTTAGATGCTATTTCATCTAGTAATACATTTTTGAGAAACAAATCTCAATTAAAGTTGCAGGTATCTCTTATCAGCAGGAACAAGTTGCAATCAACTCCAATGCGGTGAGCCGCTCATTTGAAAAAGATAAGCGGTCAGAATGACATTTGTTAATAAATATGCAACCTTAGCTCTTTTGAGTATGGAGAAAGTAGCCTTTATGACAACTGATGCATTTCATCAAACATGAATCCCCACTGCCTTTAAACTGTTTATAGGAATTATATAGTAGATTTACATATTTAAGAGGACTGCAAGGTTGTACACCATCCTGTCCAACTGTCCAACCAGCTATGGTACATTCAGACCACATACAAAAAATTTAAATCTCAATATCAGGACTCCTCACTCACACTAAACATACCTCTCATACCAATCTGTCATATATAAGGTGTTCCTCAAGGTTCTGTTCTGGGACCAGTGCTCTTCTCATTCAAACTAAATGCACCTCTCACATCAATCCTACCCTCCAATATCCTCCCACATTCAGTTTAAAATTCTTATATACATTTTGAAAGCCCTTTAATACCTCTTATATACAAGACCTGCTCCATTACCATACACCAACAGCACCCAAATACAGACTTTTCTCAGTGACCCCTTCAATACCATCACAGAACAGTTTAGGTACAGCACAGTTCCTATACAGCCTGTAGTAACTGGCTATCCCACCATTGATAAAATACAAACGGTGCAGGGAAATGATAAAGGAACATCTCAAAAGTTAAATTAATGTTACACTTAAAAGCTTACCAGAGGTCAAAGTTTTGGTTTAGAGATTGGTCAGGGAAAATCGAAGGTTAAGTCAAAGCACAGAAAATGTTTCCGTGAGCCTTCAGTATTTCTGTCCAAAAACCTTAGAGATATCTCTTCTATTTCAAATTCAAGAATCACCCCAAGTCACACTTTTTCTCTTCATGTCATGTCTCAGTGGCATTCTAGTCCTGTTGTGTAGAAAAGACTGTGTGTTTATTATTTGTATGCTTGTATTTTTGTAAAACATCTTTGGGTTTGAGAAAGGCGCTATAACCATTAAAAAAGTAGTGTTGTTGTTGTTGTTGTTGTTGTTGTTGTTGTTGTTGTTGTTATTATATCCATCCTATCCTCCAGTCCAAATCTATTACACCACGATCTGCTAATCAAGGACTTTGGAAGGTACAGAGGGGTTCTGTTAGTGCCTCTAGTAACTGGCTAGCCCACACCACTGATCCAAAAGTACTGAACAGTTATTTTTAAAGCTTACCAGAGGTAAAGGTTTCAGGTTAGAGGACGAATACCCTCCGATCATGACAATGTTGGTCAGCACCTGTCGAGGAAACTCGAAGGCAAAGTCAAAACGCACAAACCATAGAGCTCCACGGCTCAAGATCTCCATCATGGATGTTTTCCTCTGCAGAAACCGTGATGCGATCTCATCTGCTGTGGAGAAGAGTCGTGCACAGGCTATGGGTTGCAGGAAAGACCTCACCATGTTCACACACCGGCGCCAAAAGCTCATCTGGTTATTATACTGGGTATATCGCTGTGGGACATAAGAAACTGGACTGGGACACTGGCTGGCCAGAAAATGAGCACCGCAGGGATTTTTCACCTGAATGTAAATGGTGGGGAGGTTGAGGTATTCACCGACGATGGCTCCCTTAGGCTCAAAAGGGTCTGTGAGGACAGCATCAAAGTCCCAGCCTTTCAGAGTCTTCATGAAATCCTTGTTAAACAACAAGCTCTCAGCATTTTGTACTGTGAGGTCCTTAAGCATCTCCACGGTGAAGGTGGACATTATAAACCCTCCAAGATCAAACGAGGTGTCGGTATTAACAACAACGTCCATACTGGTTGACAGAAGTTCCTCTACATCAGTTTTATTGTAGGGTACAGGAAATTTTAGCGTGGTCGTGTGCTTTGCTGGTCCCATACTCATACTCGTTTGTGGAATCACAACCACAACCTCGTTCCCTCTCCTTCCCAGCTCCTCCACCAAAGGCTTCATCCCAGTCCAGTGGCTGCCATCTGCTGGAATCACTAACAGCTTCCCTGCCTGAACTGAACCCAGGCTGAAGACACACAACAGCAGCCGTAAACAAGCCATTGTCTTCGAAAACCCAGTATTAAGTTTTCAGACTTACAGATTTTACAACAAACTCGATGTTAGCCTTGTGAAGACTGAAGTTCATTTTGTAAAGCCTGGAATACATGAACCTTTGCTCCCAAATGGGTGTTGTGGGAAGCATGTGGGAAGGGCCTGCTTTTTGGGTTAATGTATAAACGATCAGTTTTAAAATGAAAAACGTTCTACAGGGAAAACAAAGGTCATATTCCATCTCCATTATCTCTGGCATTCTCCTTCTCAACAGTGAAAAAACAAGAACTTTAGATAAAAAAACAAGACAGAAGATTTGCCCAGTAAAGTCCAACATGCAGCTTGTCAGACAACTTGCCTCACACTTGAAGAGGCCCCGCTGTACTTGATGACCCGTTTGATAAGTGGTTGATGAATTTTCAATCATTAACCTTAGTGACCATCCACAAATCTGTGTCAAAATCAAAGAGCAGTGAGAGGGTAACTGTTAGAAGTTCTATTACTTTTATTTCTATGAGGCAGCTGGATGTCCCTGCAAGAAGTTGGGTTCTTATCCCAACTGCTATTGTCACCACTGATGTACCCTTGTGCAAGACACCGTTCCCATACACTGCTCCATGGCCCCTCTCATTGGCGGAAGCCCACTGCTTCACTTGGTGAATGGGTTAGATGCAGAGAAAGAAATTCACGTTGTTCATATTGTGGTGTGATCAGACGTGACAAATACAAATACAGATACAAATAGTGGCCGCTCTGCACACCCCTAATATATTTAAAACTCTCCTGCACTTTGAGCTGACTAATATATATATATATATATATAGTCAGCTCAAGAGGAGAAAAAAAATGTCTCGTGATGGCATGAAGGCGCAGGACATCACAGCCAAAAGAGCACAAATTATCACAACGAGTGACCTGCCATTCGCCTTAGTATAGTATACAGAAGTCTCGGTCTTAGTAGATACTCAAAATCAAATGACTCGGACTCGGACTCAAGGGCAATAAAACCTGATTGGGACACCCTTAACTGATATGGCAGCTATAGAAATGATCACAGATATGGACCCAAATGCAGAGAAAAATCAATGAGTGTTTAATAAGAAAAACAGCTCAAAACACAAGAATCAAAGTCCCAAAGCCATAGTGGTAAAGAAGATGGACATCCAACACAAGGCAATCAAAACAGGTCTGCCAGGCAAAAGGAGAAGTAAAAAATCCAGAGCAGGGTTAAAATCACATTAAAGTACACACAAACAGAACTGGTGGTAAAACTGCTCAGCGGCTGGGCAGGCCTAAGTAAACTTTACACAGTTGAACTGTCTTTGGGTCTGTTTATAACCCTACACCAAGTTCTCAGGTGATCCTCATTAAGGGTTGGAGTGAAACTCCGGCATGGGTATCCGGAGAGTTTTGTCTGGTCCTTACATACATTTAAACAGCCACATTGTTCAGCACATGAAAGCCACATTACCATCATTTCCGGAGAAAGAAATTTTGACTCTAAGGCAAAAAAAGGTACTAAACACTCAAAGAAGTTGCATCTCTTGGTGGTATTCTCAAGGGACTTCAATCATGAAACCTAATGGTATCAAATTCTATTGCATTTATGTCTAAAATGCATTGGCTCCATTAATCTTGTCTTGACCTCAAGGTCTTTTTATTTTATTGGGCATCTTCCCCAAACTCTTTAGTACTAATTTCATGTAAAAACTGGTACAGTGCTTGTTCGCTGCCATGCATTGGAATCAATAACAGCTTCCCTGTCTCAACTGAACCCAGGCTGAGGACACACAACAGCAGCCGGAACCCAGCCATCTTCCCCTAATACTGTCTACTGATTTGTGAGTGAAGCTGTTCATTGTATTTGAAGCACATGTGTCCTGAGTAAGCACGTGGGATGGACTTGATTTTGATTAATATTCAACCTGAAGAAGATCTGCACTTCACAGCTCTTAGACGAACAGGCTGTGCACCTAATTAACATTTATCAAAAGCCAATACAGAGTAAATATCAATACCAGCAAATACGCTTAGCTATTAAAAAACTTTTCGTAGGAAAATAAGAGAATAAAACCTTACATAAGGTCCAACATTTCACAGATATTTCATAACCCTGAAGAAGAAACCTCAGTGGACTGCCCTTGTGTAGATCATCAGCTAATGAGCTGCCAACTATTAACCACAATAACCACAAAAAAAACTTTTTTGAGGTCAAAATACACCTTAACTGTTAAACCAGATAAGATTCTTCTGCTCGCATCTCTTGATATGCCACGTTTTCTTATACAATTGAGCTTAAAAAGTGACTTCTGTAACCTGTGAAATGAAACCCTGTAAAAGTCCCTCTGTATTTCATTGTATTGAATTAATTTATCTGCTGCAGTTTTCTTTGTATTTACTGGTTACTAAACTGCTGAACTGATCTCAAATTGCTCAATGTGTTGACCCTAAAAAGCCTATAAAATGGTCCCATTCTGTGGAGAGCATGATAAGAAAAAAAGGAAATAGCAATGAATGAATGAATTAATAAATTTAAACGTTTATCCTACAGTTTCAAAAATACTGGCATAGTTCTAATGTCAAAATGTCCATTAATATCCAGTGCAGTGTGTTTGTATATAACTTTGTGCTCGGTTGATCAGGGTTCATATTGATCATTTCAAAATTGGATTTTTGTGGAGTCGAGTCACTTCTGTAATAAATGGTGAGAGATAGGGGAATGTTGAGTCGCCATCAAAATGTGTGTATAAGTGAGTGTGTGATGTTATTAGGTGTGGCGCTGGACTGAGATAAAATGTGGAAAATCGCAAACGGGGGCAAAAAACACACAGCAGACTCATAAACAGACCTCAGGACACTGAAGCTTCGGTCAGTTTAAAAAAAAGGTGTTTCTGTTGTGGTTTAATAAAAAAGTAATCAGCTCATGAATGTGAATTCGTGTTCAGCCGCGAGTTCATGCCCCCCCGTGGTTCAGCGATAAGACCGGTTAGAATTTATGCTGCGAGTAGATTTTGTTAACCACAAACTTCTATTGCTCCTAACAAAACACTGATTTTATAGCAACCATGAAATCACACTTCACATCTTTTTGTGGAAATACATCTACTCCTATCTTTTCTTAAATTTGTGAAGGGCTAGAAAATCCACGATTTTGTTTTTTACTCACCGGAGCTAACGGTTTGGTTTTAACAGTTGAATACCCTCCGATCATGACCATGTTGGGCATCACCGGTCGAGGAAACTCGAAGGCAAAGTCAAAGCGCATAAACCAGAGAGCTCCACGGCTGAAGATCTCCATCATGGATGTTTTCCTATGTAGAAGCCTTGAGGCGATATCGTCTGCGTGGGTGAAGAGTTGTGCACAGGACATGGGCTGCATTAAATTCCTCACCATATTCACACACCTCTGCCAGAAGCTCATCTGCTCACCGAACATGGTATATCGCTGTGGGATGTAAGAATCCGGACTGGGACACTGGCTGGCCAGAAAATGAGCACCGCAGGGATGGTTATTTTGATTGTAAATGGCGGGGATGTTGAGGTATTCACTAACGATGGCTCCATTCGGCTCAAAAGAGTCTGTGAGGATGGCATCGAAGTCCCAGTCTTTCAGAGTCTTCATCAAGTCCTTGTTGTAGAGCAAGTTCTCCGTGTGTTGCACAGTCATGTTCTTAAGTATCTCCAGGGTGAGGAAAAACACATGAAATCTCTGCAGGTCAGTGGAGGTGTCGGCACTGAAAAGAGTTTTGAGGTTAGACGAAAACTTTGCTTGTATCTGAGCCTTGGTGTAGGGTACGGGGTACGTTAGCGTGGTCGTGTGTTCAGAGGGTCCCATACTGAGACTCGCTTCTGGAATCACAACCACCACCTCGTTCCCTCTCTTTCCAAGCTCCTCCACTAAAGGCTTCATCCCAGTCCAGTGGCTGCCATCCATTGGAATCACTAACAACTTCCCTGCCTGAACTGAACCCAGGCTGAGGACACACAACAGCAGCCGTAACCCAGCCATCTTCACCATATACTGTATACTGACTTGTGGGTGAAGCAGTTCACCGTATTTGAAGCACGTGTGCCCTATAGTTGTTGACTTAGCACATGGGATGGGCTTGATTTTCGGTTAATATTCAACCTAAAGAAAATCTACACTTCACAGCTCTTAGACAAGAACAGGCTGTGTACCTACTAAACATTTATCAAAAGCCAATACAGAATCAATATCAATTCCAGCAAATACACTTAGCCATTGGAAAACTTTACTCAGGAAAATAAGAAAGTAAAACCTGACATAAGGTTCAACATTTCACAGATATTTCATAAAGATGAAGAAGAAACCTCAGTGGACTGCTCTTGTGTAGATCATCAACCAATGAGCTGCCAACTATTAACCACAATAACGACAAAACATCCTTTTTGAGGTCAAAATACAGTTTAGCTGTTTAACCAGAAAAGATTCTTCAGCTCCTGTCTCTTGATATATCACAATACCATGTTATACAAATGAGCTTAAAAAGTAATTTCTGTAACTTGGACTTCTACAGGTTCTCTAGGAGCAAATCAGCCTAACTGATTTAATATAAAGAGTTCAGAGAACAAGATCAAGGAAAACCTCCTTCAGCTCAGATAAGGATCATTTCATACAGTAATGTTTAAAGCTTACCAGAAGTAAAGGTTTTGGTTTAGTGGCGGTCAATCCTCCAACCATGACCATGTTGGGCATCACCGGTCGAGGAAACTCAAAGGCAAAGTCAAAGCGCATTAACCAGAGAGCTCCATGGCTCAAGATCTCCATCATGGATGTTTTCCTCTGCAGAAAGCGTGAGGCGATCTGGTCTGCCTTGGAGTAGAGTCGCCTACAGGCCATGGGCTGCAGGAAAGCCCTCACCAGGTTCACACTCCTCTGCCAGAAGCTCATCTGGTCCATATAAAAAGTATAACGTTGTGGTACATAAGAAGAAGGGCTCGGACACTGGCTGGCCAGAGAGTCCACACCACAGGGAAGGTTCACTTGCATGTAAATGGCAGGGATGTTGAGGTATTCACTCATGATGGCCCCTGTGGGCTCAAATGGATCCGTGAGAATGGCATCAAAGTCCCAATCCTTCAGTTTCTGCACCAGGTCTTTGTTGAAGAACAGGCTCTCGCAGTTTTTCACGGCAAAAACGTTTAGCACGTCGAGAGTTTTGATGAAGTTTTGCAGCTTGTCCAGATCTGTGATGATGTTTTGATTAATAAGTTCAGCAAAGTTGGCTGTAAAGTTCCCCATCATCTCCTCTTTGGTGAAAGGAACCGGGTACGTGAGGGTGGTAGTGTGCTCCAAAGGGCCGAGTGCCATGCTCACTTCTGGAATGACGACCGCCACCTTGTGACCCTTTTTTGCGAGTTCCAGCACTACAGGCTTCATTCCAATCCAGTGACTGCCATCAGTCGGAATCACCAACAGCTTCCCAGCCTGGGCTGAACACAAACAGAGCAAACCCAGCAGCAACCGCACACCAGCCATGCCTGCTAATACACACCCTGCCTGGCTCTCCAGGAGCAGAGAATGAAAAGAGAGTTCAGACTTCACTGTGAGTGAAGGGCACGTTCCTAAGGAGAGGCGGTGAAGTTTGATTATAGGGGCGGCGCTACTCACACAGTGAATGTATACAGCAACCTTTACCCTATAGGTGTAAATGAACTTAGCTGAACTGAACTGGACAATAGCCTGCAGCCCCTGGGTCTTTCAAACCACTGAACCCTAAATCTGAACCTCTAGAGAAAATGCATCCCTATTCTGATCTATATGCATTCCCTCATAACATGTAGGAGGCTTTTAAGATCAGAATCATTAACTAAAGCAGCTGTTTTTCCATTTTTTCTGTAAGATATCCATGATTTCAAGCAGTTTCATTCAAGTGAGGTTCAATATATGTCCGTTAGGTGGCAGTAAAACGCTGGATCACCAAAAGTCATTTTTGTTTGCTACTTTGTTTAATCCATGTGTCCTGTACTACATCCAGGGTTCTGAATTCAAATCTGAATGCATATTTTGTCTTTCATGTCAGGATCTGAAATTAATGCAGCATCAGATTTCCATCAGAAATGTTGCTTCTGGAAAAAAAGGTTCAGGAGGAATTGGATCTGAATTCTCTGCATCTTGCCTGTCTGGTCCAGAATCAGTGCTGAGAGATCACAGTTAAGCTTCAAAACAAAGGAGACAGCAACCGCTGAGGTGAAACATGAACCCACAGCGATTATGCTAGCAAGTACCTGTATAAACCAGTGGAGCCACCAAGCTAATATAAAGTGAGTTCATGAGAGGGAAATTTAATTGCAGAAGTCCAAACAGAGGTGAAAAAGGAAGGAAAATGAGGTTGCTGGGCTATCATGGGTCAGTAAATGTTCAATACTAATTTTAAACCTGTGTTTCCAAACAAAAGATTTTTTGGCAAACAAGGGATCCAAAACAAAAACAGCTTTGTTTCCTTTAGAAAAGAAATAAAGAGAAAGCTGAAATACGTTGCCAGGTAATAATAATATTACATTATATGACAGAGTGCCTTTCAGAACAGGACACTCTACAACAGAAAAGTAAAAGAACAAGCATACAGCATCCCCTGATGAGCATCAGTGTGAAGTGACCACAGACTGACCCACTAGAGAAGCTTAGCCTTCACCGAGATGGGGGCATACAGCCCACCCTCTGGTTCATACTCCCCCTGGAACACGTTTCTTTGGCAGATTCTAAATCTTAGCAAACTGGAGCCAAAGTTTTTGCTTGAGGGAAGCCTAGCTCTGGTTACTTCTGAGAGAAAGGATGCCCCTGGTGGCAGAAAAGAGGATCAGACTGGGCACTCTTTGCTCCAGTCAGTCCTAGAACACAAACGCCTGGTGGGGATTAGGACAATACGCCTGTTCAGTGTCCATCAGTCCTGATAAACCTAGAACCAATTTACTGAAAAACAAAGAACACTAATTTAACTTACAAATTTTACCTCTTACTTGTGTTGTTCCTCATTTAAGCTGTTTTACTTTTTATTTTAGATTTATAATTTCAGATTTGTGTTTCTGAATTAAAAATTGTACTTAAATTTAACGTATTTTTACTTGCACTTATTTTTATTTGGGTTTGTGTTTGTGTTTACAGTTCAAAGAACAGTTCAGGATACGTTTCCCTGCGTGTTGTACTTGTTAATCTATGTATGCAAGCAAAAAAAAAAAAAAAACTTGAATCTTGAATCTAATTCATCACAAATCACGCTTTTTCACAATTTGCGGGTGCTCTTGGAACATAACTTCGGTAATTTCGGGGGTCGACTCTATTGCACAGTGTATTTGCACAGCAGTCACATGCAGAGGGGCTTTAGCACCTGCCTCTCTGTTTTTAGAGACTTTATTATGAAAGGTAGTGAAAAAAATTCCCACCCAGCATGCAGCCATGCTGGCTCATTCCAGACATGACTGAACATCAGTGTTATCGCAAGGAACCTTTTCTTGAATCATTCATTATTATGGTAATAATAAAGAGTTATTATTTTGTTTTGACAGTAAATGACATTTATTACATTATTTAATTCTGTAATTGATTTGGTGTGAAAAAAAAAAGCATCTCACCCAGCAATAATCACCTAGACAGGATAAACTCCTGGCTGGAAAATTGTAAACCAGTAGCTTAGTGTTTATAAAATGCTGAGGAAATGTGTGGAAAGACAATAAACCTGAAAAACTTACCGGTGGCAAAGTCTTCGTTTGTCCATGAGTCAGTCCTCCGATCATGACCATGTTGGGCATCACCGGTCGGGGAAACTCGAAGGCAAAGTCAAAGCGCATAAACCAGAGAGCTGCACGGCTCATGATCTCCATCATGGATGTTTCCCTCCCCAGAAACCGCGAGGCGATCTGGTCTGCGTGGGTGAGCTGTCGTCTACAGGCCAAGGGCTGCAGGAAAGTCCTCACCATGTTCACACTCCTCTGCCAGAAGCTCATTCGGTCAGTAAACTGCGTAAACCCATGTGGGACATAAGAAGCCGGACTGGGACACTGGCTGGCCACAAAATCTACACCACAGGGATGGCTAGCTTGAATGTAAATGGACGAGATGTTGAGGTATTCACCGACGATGGCTCCCAGAGGCTCGAAAGGGTCTGTGAGGATGGCATCAAAGTCCCAGTCTTTCAGAGTCTTCATCAGATCCTCGTTGAACAACAAGCTCTCTGTATTTCGTACCGTGAGGTCCCTAAGCATCTCCAGGGTGAGGAAATAAGCCATAAACCTCCTCAGATCAGTGGAGGTGTCGGCACTGAATAGAGTTTTTATACCAGACGTTACGTTTTCTTGCATCTGAGCCTTGGTGAAGGGTACAGGGTACTTTAGCGTGGTCGTGTGCTCAGAGGGTCCCATACTGAGACTCGCCTCTGGAATCACCACCACCACCTCGTTCCCTCTCCTTCCCAGCTCCTCCACCAAAGGCTTCATCCCAGTCCAGTGGCTGCCATCTGCTGGAATCACTAACAGCTTCCCTGCCTGAACTGAACCCAGGCTGAGGACACACAACAGCAGCCGGAACCCAGCCATCATCTTCAAAAACCCACAACCCAGATTTACAGATTTCTCAGAAAGTATCCGTCGGCTTATATTGCACTGAATGCCACCCACAGTGGGTGTGACTGTTTTCAAAAAGGGGTGTGAACTAAAGCGCCTAGGTCGGCTTTTGTGTATAAGGGTAACTGTGCAAACATGTCAAAAAAAGAGGACAAAGTTGAAGAATTTGCCCCAAGCCCCCATTAATAACACACAGACCTTGATACGATCTTCCTTGTCTTTAGCAAATGCCATAACAAAGCAATTAGACAAGAGCGCTCGTCATGTTGTGCAACCTGAGCAGTTAGTGACAGTTTTTGAATTTCCAGTTTTACTTGAATTTTGCCAAGTCAGTCTGATCTTCGCATCTGCTTGCTGGTTCCTGTGCGAGTGCTAAAGCAGGGCTTCCCAATCCTGGTCCTGGAGATCTATCAAGCCTAATCTAACACCTGATCCAGGTAATGAAGTCTGTTGAGAGCAAAATAGATTCAAACCAGGTGTGCTGGACTTTATTGTGTGTCAAGTAGTCAAGTAGAACTTTTTCATCACAGCCATGAAACCTGTAAAAGGGGTAAAAAAAAGTGGGAATAAATTATAATTAAACCTATACATGGATAAATATATTCTCTGAGTGTGCTCTACCTAAAAAAACAAAAAATTAAATGATCTTCTCAGTTTCTTCAAACGTTGAAACATTTGCACTTTATTTTTAATGCCGTGTAGGATCTGCCCCAGACTCCAAGATGAGCATTACAAGTTCCATCCATCCTTTCGAGTCCCATTTTATTTTTGAATCAGTCATCTCATCTGCAGTTATCATGTGGAGAACTGTGGCAGAACCAGAGAACCCACAGGGCTGAAACAAACACTGACACCATTTATAAACTGGTTCACTGGGAAGTTCCATTAAAGCTACATACAGTTCAATTAAAATGTCTCTGGTCAGTAGGGAAGTGCGTCACTTGATCTGTGCCTCCATAACTACACTTTATGTATGTTTTATGTCTTATGATAATCACTATAATCTCAATTATCACTGTTTTCTTCTTTTTACTTTGAACGAACTAATTTTGTTTTGAAATCAAGTTAAAAAAAAGTCCTGTATTCGCCGACTAATTTTCATGGCATTGATTTCCAACCTGTGTATCTTTTCTTTGGTGAAACTGCTCTGAAGCTCTTCACTTTCCACTGTTTAGGGGTCTGGAGGAGGTCGGTTTGTTGGGATGGCTCTTATCTCCTGGACTTTGAATTCCCCTCCTTTCCTTTCTCCACCCCAACCTTTGAACATACTACACCTTCGCCCTGCAAGATACAGTTTTCAAACAAGATAACAGTGTGGAGATTGTCTGAACTATTAATTATCTGAGTGTTTGGAGCACACACTTACCTAGCTGGTGAGAAGTTGTGGTCAAAACTGAAGGTCAGAATCTGCTGCAGTCAGTTTCATAACATATGGCAGTTTGGTAAAGAGAGTTAAAGCTGTGGTTATTTATCTCATGTGACCAACAGTCATGTCACAATTACTGGCACATTTTATGAACAAGTTTCAATTAATTCAAGCTCCCATTCATATTTAACGTTTTAAACAACATTCCTGGTTTCACTGGGGTATAAATAGTCCTGACCATCATCGTTCAGGTAATGGCTATGAAAATATCTAAATTATACCTAAAATGCAAAACTCTATTGCGAGGAAGTTTAAAAGAACCTGAAATGTAGCGAAACCGAGGATGCTTTGAGGCAAAAACTTCCTGAAGGGTGACATGTGAGGACTTTTGCGGTCACCAAGTACAAAAACTCTAATACAGCAAACCATTTGGACAGTGTAGCAGAAGAAAGCCTCTTCCTTCCTCTAATATTTAAAAAAGACCTCATTCACATTGTCATCTATGATGGAGGATCAGTGATGTTCCTTTAAAACCCTGGGAACAGTGTTGGGATATAAGGCATCATATACATTCACAGCATTTAGCAGATGCTATTATCCAAAGCGAGTTCCGTTCCCTACCTACAGGGGGCAGTCTCCCTGGAGCAACTTGGGGTAAAGAGTCTTGCTCAGGAACCCAGTTGTGGTTTACTGAAAGTAGGATTCGAACCCATGTTCTCTTGGTCCAGAAGCAAGTATCCTACCCACCAGACTTCAACCTCCCCAAACGACTCCATATACATTTTAAATGAAAACCTGTTTGTATTATACATGGTAAATCTGGGTTAGACCCTCCAATAGGAGAGTAGTTCACAAAATAAATCTTAAATGACCACTGAATTAAGCTTTGGCCATTTCCATCTTGGTCTCTTGACCTACACCCAACTTTAGACATTTGGGGATGATGGTAAAGAGGAGGATCAAAAGCTAAATGTCCAAAGGTAATTATCTGGGGGGGCAGATATATTGAAAGGCAGATCAGCAGAGTGGTTTTGATGTGAAACCCATCAAAACCATCAAAACCATCAGATGGTTCTGGTTGCGGGGGGGGGGGGTTCAATCACACATATTGAAAGGTAGATCAGCAGAGTGGTTTTGATG
>JBBMFX010569385.1:0-14992 GCA_037832545.1 Rhabdalestes septentrionalis | reverse complement strand
ACGAACGCTTCGAGAACCAGCCCATAAAGTTAAGAGAAAGTTTAAGGTGAAATTAAGACCTACTTAGCGTTAAGAGACTTTCGAGAAACCGGGCCCAAGTCACTTTTATGAGTATTACTGAAAGGGAGGAAACTCACACCTATGAGACCACGCTCTTACATTTGCTTTGATAAGTTTCCTATTTGTAAAGCAGTTTTAATGAAATCACCTGTGAATATTCACTTAATGTCAAAATCATGACTAGATTATTACTTCTTTTATATAAAGTATAGTGACAGCTACATTCCTGAAGGCTAAGAAATTTCTTAAGCTAATGTGAATTAGAATTTATTAGGAAATTCTTAGTTTATTAAAGATATTTTATAATAATTTATGTAATAATCTTTCTTGTCAGAATGACAAATGCACATTTCTAAACACATTTTAAACACATTTCTTCAAAGTGATTTGCATACAAAAATAATTTAAGGTGTGTCATATGCCATATGTGAAGCAGTGAGCATCCAGGAACACAGCACCTGGGGAGCAGGGTGTGGGGACTGCACCTTGCTTAAGGGTACCTCAGTGTTGCCTCTAGAAATCCTGGGGTTCAAACCCACATCCTTCTGCTCACAGCGCCAACTCCCTAACCACTAGGCCACCAGCTGCCTAGAGTTAATGACCCTGAAGTGTAATTTTCCAAAATAATGCTCCAAAAGTCATAAAATGTTGACCAGAGGTGCCCAAAATGTCTAATTCTTCTGAGGACTGCTGCTGTACATGAGTGTTTGTGTGTGTTTGTACCGTGTGTGCGGAGGCTGACAGTGGTGTTCTCTGCACTGGAGTCCGCTTGTTACTGCGATTGTCCCACAGAACGATCTGTCCAGAGTACGTTCCCCCGACAACCAGGTTAGAATGGAAACGTGCAAACGCTGCCGACATCACTGCAGACTGGTGGTGAGAGAGAAAGAAAAGAAAAACACACAAATCATGCACTAGAAAGTAGGAACAATTAAAATTAAAGCATTAGCCAAAATGAAATAGAAGCTATATTATCATACATATGCCTCAAACCATGCTGAGTTTGTTAAATAAGCTCTAATAGACTTGAGGTTTCTGATACTGTATGACACATCCTGAAGTCAAACTGTGTTTGAAGTTTGTCCCCTTTTTGGATATGAATGTGTCTTGGCAGACAACAGGGGAAATTTGAGTGAATTTCACTTTTTCTCCCCCACAAATGTCCTCTTTCTTAGTGCACTATAGGGACAAATGTATTGGGTCACCTGACCATTACACTAACAGGAACTTTAATGACACTGTGTTAAAAATACATAGACTTTAATATGGAGTTGGTCTCCCCTTCCACTCTGCTTGGAAAGCTTTCAACAAGAATTTGGGTTTCCGTGGGAATTTGTGCCCGTTCATTCTGTAGAGCATTTATTAGGTCAGACACTGATGTTGGATGAGGTGTTGGATGGGGTTGAGGTCAGGGCTCTGTGCAGCCAGTCAAGTTCTACCATACTTAACTCATCCATCCATAAATGTATGGACTTTGCTTTGTGCACTGGTATACAATCATGCAGGAATAGAAAAGGTTCTTCCCCAAACTGTGTCCACAAAGTTGGATGCATGGTGTTGTTCAAAATGTCTTGGTATGCTGAAGCATTAAGACTGTCCTTTACTGCGTTGTGTGTACTGTCAGGTCTCGGCCAGCAGCTGGTAGAGGCCACTATTGTGTTCCATCCAATGGAACCTGCATCTTGTGCCTCACCTCACCACTCCCTGAGCATGCAGCATGTGAAAACAATCTAAATGTAGAGCTGTCATCAAGTCCTTCAGGATCCGAATCTGATGTGTTACAGCAGGTAAATGACAGGATACTGATGTGTGTGATTCATGCATAAGGTAGCTGGTATTACAGTATCTGAGGAGAAGCTTTAGCACAAATCTTACCTGACAGTGGAAGACATATTCAGGCGTGGTTTTCTTATACTTCATATTCCAAACCAGAGCAACTCCATCAGGCTCGTGAGGAGCTTCCTCATTACTGTTGTACGAAGCTACCAGCAACTCAGGATACTAAGGGGGTGATAGAGAGAGATTATTTTGTGAATTAATGGAACAAAACTTTGTACAACTTTCAATGTTACTAAACATAACTAGTAATTTTGGACCATCGTATGTAAAAAAGCATCATAATGTAATGCTAATAATTAGTTAAATTAGGGATGTCCAAGGCACTGAATATGCCTGAATGATGCGCATGGCAAACCTGTGGAGACCAGTCCAGACAGGTGACCACTCTGTGTTTAGACCAGCGCTCGTCCGTAAACTGCCTGTTCAGGGACATCTTAGTCCCAGCCTGAGTGTCCCTGGAACACACACACAGCAGAATCACTACTGATAATTAAACATGGGGAAGTTTTACAAAGTCTACATTAAATCAGACAGAGAGAAATAAAAGAGAAATAGAAAAAATACACACACGAAACTGTGTGACAAAACAGGCCTTTTCTCCCTCTTCCATGGGATATAACTGCTGTTTTTTCTAACTTCACATTTTTTCTTTACACAAGCATCCATAATAATAACAAAAATATTAGGTTTTTTACACATTTCAACATGTTGACTTCAAGAATGCCCCCCTTGACTGGTACCACTGTAACAAAGTCAAAATAATTGAATTACCAATTGTGGCTGATAGGTGTATGTTATAGTAATACATGTCATATATATGGCAGTCAGAGCCATTTAGATGTAGCTTTCTCTGGAACTGAATACTTACAATGTCAGGACACCTTTGTTTGTAATATCCAAAACACACACACACACACACACACACACACACACACTCCTCACCCCTCCTTCTCTTGCAGGTCGCGTCCGCTGTAGTCAAAGCAGACGTCCACCTGCTCTGACAGGGCACGCTCCACAATGCGGGAGGTCTGGTCAAAAAATGTCCGAAACTCCTCTGTATGCAGGATCTGCTGCTTCTCCTCTTCTGTCAACTCGTGAGGGGGCGCTAGAGAGCAGGAAAGAAAGCAGAACAGATTATGGAAAAAAGGGCAACTACCTGCTTATCTCCTTCCCCAAGTTTCCAATTTTAACCGATGAGCCTAGACAAGCTTGCCATGTGAAGTTTGGTGTCAGATCAAATGACCACAGAAAGTGTCTTTTTAATGAGTAGACATGGCTTAGGCAGAATGTAACACTGGCTAAGTGCCATTAATGTATATGTGAGTATAATGCAACCATTTACCATCAGTTACCAACTGCATCCCTAAATCATCAAACACGTGACAAAAAAATAATAAAACTACAGAAACATTTCAGGCTTAGTGATAATATTGCAAGTCTACTATTGTACTCAGCCCTACAAGACACCTTCTTAATGCATCTTGTTTGTTTTCTATAGCCTTTCCATGCCCACATTTGGCTTAATTTAGTTGAATTTGAATGTAGCTCATTTGTGGTGATACCCACCACTAGTGGGCGCTCACCGGATCATATGTATGTTTTAAACTAGCTGTCATAGATGTCAGCCACCACTTTTAAAAAATCTGGCAATATATAGCTATATATATATATATCTATATATAGCTCATATAGACATACATCTTAAGTCTATGGTCCTATGTATTTTTATGCTCCACCATCTAATAAGACATGTTTGTTTCATTTGATCATTGTTGTTCTTGACATCACACTGAATACAGTGTCACCTACTATGCATAAATGTTTGGTAGCGTCGATGCAAACACTTTTTTTCGAACCCTAGACAAT
Organism: Rhabdalestes septentrionalis; assembly: GCA_037832545.1. Taxonomy (NCBI): domain Eukaryota; kingdom Metazoa; phylum Chordata; class Actinopteri; order Characiformes; family Alestidae; genus Rhabdalestes; species Rhabdalestes septentrionalis. The sequence continues at coordinate 11,227 of JBBMFX010569385.1, read as the reverse complement.
ATGTGAGCCAAGAATTCTCCTACCCTCCTCTTCGGCTTTGTGGAAGTCGTTCTCCTCCGCAGTTTCGAGAGCAGACTGAACCACAGCCAAGTCTTCCTCCTCATTATCATCTTGAGCTGTGGAAAATAGACAATGCTGATTTGATGCCATCTCTACACCGACTTATACAGCAAATATAAGAATAGTCCACTGAGATTTGGTTTAAGCAAGGGGTTGGGGTGTACCTTCTTTAGGCTGCGCATGGGTGGGTGTCTGAGTTTCTTTAGAGTAGGACACCAGCTCTTTCGGAGGGAAATCCACCTGAGTCACTTTAGCCATCCCCAACCTCAGAGGGATCCGTCTGAGAAGGAAAAGTAGCCAGCGTGAAACATACTCTCCCTCTGGATCATTTTCATTTCAACACAGTATTTGCAATTAAAGGAATAGTGCAGTCAAAACAGCTAATGTTACTATCAACAAACGTTAAGGGCATGGCCACCAATTATTGGAAAAATAATTTGGTTATTGGAGGCTACTTTCTTGCATTTTTCTCAGGATATTTGGTAAAGATATTACTTTACCCCTGAACAATTACACAGCTGTATAGACTGAAAATCTATGGGATGTGTAAAACACACTTTTGTCCATACATCTGGAACAGTACACATCAACAATTATGTCACTGTGATGTACTCAGACTGCTCTGATACTGGCTGTGAGAAAAAAGCTGAGTTATCAGAGTGTCACTTGCCAGATTTTTAAAAAGTGGTGGCTGACATCTATGACAGCTAGTTTAAAACATACATATGATCCGGTGAGCGCCCACTAGTGGTGGGTATCACCACAAAATGGCAAACAAATACACAATCATAATTAAATCAAAACTTTAGATTGATTACAGCAATCTGATTTAGTAATATTGCTGTTAATATTTGATTACATCCATTCTAGCTTAAATATGTTTTACTACTACTAAAACCTAATGTCGCACAGATGAAACATTCAGGGTATTACAGTACCATATTAAAGCTTGTATAGGTACTTCAGTTTAGTTCAGGACTAGGCTTAATGTCTGAACCAGCCCTTAGAGTCAGAAAACCTGAGCTGTAGGTTTGTGAACGTGTTCCATATAATAATACAACGATCAGAATGGGGAAATGTACTGAAGAATTGTGGATTATGTTTTGTTTTGACTTTAAATGGTTAAAACCCATTTGTGAATCTGCCCTACATTCAGTGTTGTGGCACGATATGAAGATGAAATGATGAAAGTGCTCAAGGATGATGAAACTGGAGTTTAAATAATGGTTTTATTTCCAAGTTCCATTCCTGATAAAAACCCTGTACCCCCAAGCCATCTGAGCACATGAAGGGTCTGGTGATTGGTTAGTTGAGACAGGTGTAATTTGGAGCAGGGAAAGCAACACACACACAGATTTAGAGAGAAGAGCAGAGAGTAGTACCCAAGCTGAGAGTCGGAATGCAGCAGAAGAGTAGAAGGGTCAGAGTCCCAATGTAGTGTCCTGCCACATACACACACACACACATACACACACACACATAGATGAAAGCATGCATGCAAACAGAAAAGATATGTTAAAGGAAAGCTATACCTTACAATGTTTATCCACACACATATACACACAGACACAACTTTAAACAGCTGGTTATTTACACAGAGCCCTGGCATGCATGTGGGTACAGGTTGGTATGTAGACACACAAGGAGTCTGTTGGAACAGGGGTGTTAACTAAACTGATTTTTGCACATTTTAACCCAATGCAATAAATGATCACAGCCAGTTAATTATGCGAAAACATTCCATTCTTAAATGTAAAAATCTTTGGTGCTTTTTTTGGTTTGTAATTATTTATATTCCACTAGTTTCACTTATATGAAATCAGGGTTGATTTTGTAATTAATTCAGAATCATAACGAAATGGAATGAATTGAAATGAGATACAGTTTCATAAATATTTTTCCTCTGAATCGAATCTGATTATTGTGAGGTTTGTTCTTTTCTGTATCTTTTCCATGAAGAAAAAAGCAATTATTGTCTGTGTTATTCTTGAGGAATAGATAAAGACAGATATTAGGTTAAAGAAATGTTGGAGAAATCGTTAAATGGTTTAATGCAGCAGGACTGGTGAGAGTTACCTGGGTCCTGTGGCTCCATCTCCAGAGTCCTGGCTGCCTGTCTCACTGCCCACCGATTTAGCAGAAGGGGACATGGGAGGGGGGACTAAATAATGAAACAAACACGTATCCTCTGTTACTACACGCAGAGGCTGCACTACTCACACACACGCACATACACAAAGGGAAATTGCCCATTTGGAGTGCAAAACAAAATGGAAAGGTAAAATCAAATACAAAAAGCACAGGAGAAAAGCAGGAATATGTAAAGTGCGGGAAGAAGCAATACAAACCAAAAAAGTGGAGCATGCCAGAAAGAAAGAGAAGACAAAAATGCAAAAGTGGTTAAAATCATGCAGGATTAACATGTGTTTCAAGGACACATTACAGCTCATTCCAACGGACAAAATAACAAGCATTTTTCAGGATGAGAACAAAAACTGGGGAAACAACAGTTATTAAAAACAGTAGCATGAGCGGTTTGTAAAATAAGAATTCGTTAAAATATTATATTCATACAATTTCCCAGACCTCAAAACACTACTGTTTTCAGCTAAGCATAGATGCATGTAAATAACATGGCTCTATAAATGCTAAATAGGTCAGAATTGGACAGTCATACAGCATCAGAATCCACACAAGCAAGTCTATTTGCCTTTAGTTCACTACTGAATGAAGTTTGAGTGAAATGTGAGATCAATTACATATACTGCAGATAAAACAAACTTTAAAGATTACAGTAAGCTCCCGGAATGACACTTGATATTTCCCATGATGCACAGCAGTGGTCATACCCATGGTGGGGTCAGCGATGCCCATGCTTTGCAGTAGAGCCTCTGCTTCTCTCCGCTTCCTCTCCAAATCAGAGTCGTCGTTTGGGGGAGAGGAGCCATCCTTGCGTCCTTCAGTCTGCAAAAAAAATGGATGAGAGTGATATACATACACACATACACACACACACACACACACACACACACACACACAGACATCAGGGCAGTTGGTCTATTGGTTAAGGCATTTGCCCTGTGCTCAGGAAGGTGTTCGATTTCCAAGTGCGCAATGCACCTCTGAGGTTCCCTTGACCAAAATGCTGATTATACACTGCTCATAATAGCTACTGAGTAGAAGTTACTGAATAATAAGTTAATATTAATATAGATGCAGTTACATTAATATGGCTAGATTTCTCATTAGAGGAAAAAAACATCAGCTATGTTTTAAAGGTAAATTTTAAGCAAGATCAGCATTTGTTGGGAAATATGATCCTGATATAGACATAAGTGCATATACACACATACACACACACACAAACACGCACACACAAACACACTGCTATGGGACTCACAACACTCTCACCTCTTTCTTCTTACGTTCTTCCTCTTTCCTCTTTTTCTCCTCTCTGATTTGAGCCAAGCGCTGTTTCTTCCTCTCCAGCTCCGCCTTCAGCTCGCTTTTATCGGACATTCTGCGACACACACACACACACACACACCAGCATTTCAATTAAAACAAGGCTCTGTGTGCTCGAAGGCCTGCTGGCAGTTGGAATTATTTCTGTATTGCACATGATCAGGAACAGACTGAACAATTCAAGAATTAAAGATATTCTTGAAATACCAAACAAGCATCAAATATGTTTCAGTGCTGGCAGTTTATTGTGTGTGACCCACAAAATCATGAGACCAGACATTTGTGTCTTCATCATCAAAGAAATAAGGCTGTCTCAACTTAACTATGTTTAAAACAACTGCTTTGTCTTTATTTTGAGTGCAGTTACATCTACATTTACTTCACATACACTCCCAAATATCAAAAAACCTAAATGCATGGACACATTTTACCCAACCTTCATTCCTATCACAGGGTCTTTAGCTCTTAGAGTGCTAATCTGGCATTTCTGGACACCTAAAGAAAGAAAAGTGAACTCTTACACTTATTAAAATGGTCAGCATAGTTATAAGATGTAAGTCATTCAGAAAGTGAAATGGTACACTCTAGAGAGGCTCAAATTTCTAAACTTCTTTACATTCTGCTGTTACAGCTTGTTAAAAGCTGTCCAAAATTTCTTTATCTCTTTATATACATATTCTGCCACACCCTGCATGTAGAATTAAACATTATTTAATTGTTTAGGCTAAAGCTACCAAAAAACAGCGTACTTGTGATAATTTCATGTAGTAGCAGGCAGTATACTGGTTCATCCATTACCAGTTAATACCGGTTCATAATTATTGGTTTGTCACAGATCAGCACAGAACTTGCATTATCATGCACCATTTGGATGAGACTTATGCTGCAGGTAATCTAGGTAAAAAACAAGACATTAGAGACACGGAGGTCACCCAGCGAAGTCGGTGAAACACAGAAGGACCTGGAAACTGGCTCTGTGTACGACTACACAGCAAACAATTCATCAAATTCACAAGTGCAGTTAGAGTTTGTTTATGCAAAGACAAAATGAATTGGCTTCTACTCAGTCTAGGAGGTTTGTTTTTAAATAATACTTTCTTGAATACTGAAGGTTTTCGGGTCTAAAACTACTCTTAGTTAAAATTTAGTGCACGTAAACAATTTTTAAAAAGATGTTCTAAAAAGAAAACCCCTGACAGGTTTGTTCAGTGTTTATTTTGCTAGTTTGCACAAATAAAATTTTTTGACATTTACTTGTTCAATATGTTTGTAAAAAGTAAAATAAGCCACTATTAACATACACATATACTGTTTTCTAATGTGTTTTCATTTGAAGGAGAAAAGTGAATTCCCAATACTATAATGTATAACAACACCATCAGAAATTTTAATAATATATTTGCACACTCCCTCCCGACAGAGTCATTAAACCATGAGCAGCTGGTTGCCTGGTTTTTAGGGAGTTGCCCCTGTGATCAGAAGACTGTGGGTTTAATTCCCAGGGCTGTCGGTGGCACCACTGAGGTACCCTTGAGTAAGATACTGTCCCCACATTCTGCTCCCAGGGTGCTGTGTTCCTGGATCTCTTCATTTGGATGGAAGGGTTAAATGCAGAGAAAGCATTTTGTGCTGTGGTGCGCTCATGTGTGATAAATGGACACTTTGCACTTTTATTTACCTTAATGCTTTGGATGTCTGGTACCCACCCCCATTAATAAGTTTCTCTAGTGTAAATAACTGAAAGTGTCCATTAGTTGAGAACGCACTACAGCACACAGTGTGAACAGTCTGAAATTCTGTCTCTGTATTTAAAGTGGACATATTATGCAAAACTCACCTTACTTATAATATTCTGTGTACCAAAACTCCCTTTATTTTAAGGATATAAACTGTTTTTTCAGCCCATGCATACACTCCTGAAGAAATGAAAGGCCGGATTAGAGATCTTGCATCCAAAATTCAAGACTTTAGAGGACCTTCAAAGATAAAGATGTCTTGATAGACAGCACCAAGGAGATCTGAAGATACTGATTACTCTGCATCACTTTTATAATCAATGGGGACATATTATGCAAAACTCACTTTAATTAATTTAATTAATCTATGGGCTATACAAAACATGTTCATGAAGTTCTTTGCACAAAGTCACTCTCACATAAAGAGATCTCACCAGGTTTATTCTTGACAGTTTCAGTCCCTTTCAAAATGAGCCATTTACGGGCTCTGTCACTTTTATGCATATAAGCTGTTGCTGGCCATGCCCCACCCATCCCACACTAACACTGTGTGTTTAACACAGAAAACAGAGGCGCTATCCAGCCCTACATGTTCGACCCCGAGACGGACCCAGAGCAAGATGAACACAACACTTCATGTGTGACTTTCCTTTGCCTATAGCCTTAGTGCCCGCCATTTTATGCCTGCTCGAAAATAGACAAAAAAGGCGGATCTTCAACTAAACTAGTGGATGTGGGCATTGACAATAGGGGAGCCGTCCAAACGACTCATAAAAGCATATAATTCCTGAAACCAAAATCTTTCAATTGATTCACAGAAAATGGATTATTATTTTTTGATGCTTTGAGTGTTTATAGGAGCAGTAGAGACCCAAATGGAAACACAAAAAATGCAAAAAAATGAGGTTTGCATGTCTTCTGTAACCCATCCACCATGTAATTCAGTGGGCAGCCAGGAACACAGCACCCAGGGGTCAAACTAGCCATCCTGAGATTCAAACCCCACAACGTTCTGATCGCAGGGGCAACTCCCTCACCACTAGGCCAACAGCTGCCCCTTTTCTAGAAAAATACTTTCAAATCAAACCACTCTGAATGACAGGGTAAATATCTTAATGACTTTTTTGGGGGGGGGGGAAAGGAAATTACTATAAGTTTAGGGTTAGGGTTAACGTCCCTTCTATTACGTCATTTCCTTTCCCTCAGAGGAGATGTACTGACAGAGAAGATTTACCCACACACGAGGTCTGCAGCCAGACCCTTCTCATTTTTTTTGCTAAATGAGAATAATCAGGAGCAATACGGCTTTATGAATGAGAGTTAATTGAGTGAGCCCCCTGCTGGTAATTCTCTGTCTGTGCAGGAAATGCCGGGATGACGTCATCTCCAAACAGTCCGCACCCTGCTGCGATTCAAAACGCTGCACACGATGACAAAATAAGAAATTAAGGGTTTTAAACACCATTTGTCATGGTTAAAAACGAGAAAGACGCCTCTTTTGAACGTGGACACAAATGTCCTGCCCTAAACTACATGTTCTACCTATTCTTAGTAATGAAAACGATATAAAGGGAGAAAAGGAGCCCAGACAGAGAAAGACCAGTGGCCCAGCTGGCATGACAGCTTGCACGAAAATAAAAAACAAGAGAAACGATAAATCACACGCACTATCATAGCTCCCGGTTGTCCTTCATAATAGCACAAGTCATGTTTATTATTTAGTATTTATAACTTTTAGAACTTACCATGTTTAGTCCATGCATAATTACAGATTTATAAACGGTTGGAGGATGTGTAATTCATATGGACACATTCAGTAAAAGTTTTGAGCCCATTACAAGGATAAAACATTTGTCTAAAAAAATGTCTCAAAAAGACAAAGAAAATCCCCAATGCACCGGTTTTGTAGTCTTTAGCTGGCGATGCTATGGGTGGATACGGTTGACGTCTGATTAATCGGCTGTAAAAAAATGTATGTGAATAAAACACGTTTATAGACAAATGCACAAATACTGTATGCTATTGAAGAGACAACCGGGGGGATTTTAGGATGATCTGAGCCTCGACCGAAGCTCCAGTGGCTTAGAATCCATCCAGCCCTCTCCTTTAAAGCAGCGCTGGAATTCAGTCCACAGCGTCAAGAACTGAGACGGAAAAGTCATACTTACATGGCAGAAGAGACTGTAGTCTTGTCTATGAACTGTAGTATAGAGGATTATTGATGAGGCAGCTAAGAACTTATTATCCTCTTTCCCTGGTTGTGCAGGACAGCAGCAGCCTGCTGGGATGGTGCTACGGCTACCGGGAAGGTCTACAGAAACAGAGACACTCGGGGACCACCAGGGGACGCCCGCTACCCCCACACATTCTCAGTAAAATAAAACAAACTATAGTAAAAAATAAAATACAGAGACCTTGATACTGCAATACATAAACATTCATATGGAGTTGGTCACCCCTTTGCCACCACTCTTCTTGGAAGGCTTTCCACTTGATTTTGGAGTTTCTGTGGGATTTTGTGCCCATTCATCCTGTAGCATTTATGAGGTCAGACACTGATGTTGGATGAGAAGGCCTGGATAGCAATCTCTGTTCCAGTTCACCCAAAGGTGCTGGATGGGTTCCACACCAAACTCATCTATCCATATCTCTATGGACCTTGCTTTGTGCACTGGGGTACAGTCATGCTGGAACAGAAAAGGTTCTGCCACAAAATGTGTCCACAAAGTCCAAAATGTCTTGATCTGCTGAAGCATTAAGATTAAGTCCTTTGCTGGAAGTAAGGGACCGCCATAATCCAATAACTTGAGGGTGTGTCCCAATACTTTAGTTGAATATGTAGTAAAGGATAATAATAATAATAATAATAATAATAATAATAATAATAATAATAATAATGTTAATAATAATAATAATAGTAATAATGATAATAATAATAATAATAATTATTATTATTATTATAACGAAAGTTAATTTTCTTGCTATTACTAAACCCTAAATGCCACATTCTTACCAGTGTAAATATTTAAAACATGAGAAAATCCGACAACAAGTCCAAGTTAATCTTAAACATTTTTCTCCAATGGCTTTTTAGTGTTTCATGATGTAGATTATAAGGAAATAATATACTACAAGAATATATATACTGTAAGTGAACAAGTGTACAGGTGGATAAAATGTGTTTAAAGGAAAACTTTCACACTGTGTACTGTGGTGTGGTGTTCACGTATGACTATAAGGGGCCACTTTTTTATAATATGTATAAATGATTATGGAAGACCTCTTTAATTAGTGAATTCAGCTGCTCGAAGGACAGCAGCTGCAAACACACAGCTTGAATTTTCTTCATAAAACATGATTGACAGAATAGCATGCAGCTACACATGAGCATTATATGCTGGGACTGATGTCACGGTGCTAGAGGGGTAATAGGCCTGGGGGACTTTAGACTGTGAAATAGTGGAGCTGTGCTCTCTAGAGTGGTTCATCCTGTACCTTTATGACAAGCTGAACTAAAGTTTGTGATCCAGAACCAAACATCCAGCATCATTAACTAGTATCACACTTGTGTGCAATCAAATCCTCACAGCAGAGAAAAGTAGAGGCCAGTACTGCAGCAAAGATGGGACAAACTCTACAGTAAATCACTTAATTTCAGGAGAAACCTTGGATAAAGCCTAAGTTTACATTTTAATACTTCGTTGAAGAGTGTCATTCATAAACTGATTGATTCACAAAACTTAACTGTAAACCCCTGCGGTGTCTGTAATATTCATTGTTTACTTAGTGTGGCACCTTTTCACTAGAAAGTTCAGTAACCCCCAGCTTCAAAGCAGATCAGCAGTCGCCACATCAGTCCAGTGCAGATTTTCAAACTTCACAATGTCCAGGAATATTTAGGGTTTACACTATAAAAATTGGTACTTTTAGGCATTTTTAATCACATGAAAATACATTTGTTCACTATCCGCGGTCAGTGTTGGGCAAGTTACTTCAAAACTGTAATGTGTTGTTCATGACTAACTACTGTCATTTGAATGTAATTTGTTACAATATTACTGTATTTTAAATGTAAGGCATTACACTACTATTGCATTTTACTTTTAAGTTACTCTCGCCAAAATGACTGGAAATATGGATTTGGCCGAGTAAATATAGCTCATGATGCTCAATTAGCTTATAACACATCCAGTGGAAGGTGACAGTACCAGCCGATGTTAGATCAGTTGCAGGTTCACTCATCTCTAGGGTGACCAGATTTGGGATTGTGAAGAAGAGGACACCTTAGCGGGACTTTCTTTACCAGCTCAGCCGGTCCGGGTGGTGATAGATGTTTAATACGCATCTCGGCCACATGCATCTCCGGCCGATGGCCGCTCTGGACTTTAAGGTTATGAGAGATGCCAATGATGTGACGAATTTTTAGGCAGCTCAAACTCCCGAAAGATTCTAAAATTCCAGTCGGATGCTGGACATCGGTCTCAAAAACCGGGAAAAAGTGGAAGTCACGCTACTCTTCTCTCTGTCTGACTACAAGAAGTGAAACATTTTGCACGGACGTTTCTCCTCTGCTGATCTTGTTGTGAAACTTCTTTCCGGTTTAAAAAAAGCAAGTTACTGACATTTGTACAATATTAAAATATTACCAATTTTTGTTCTGTAATGCCTTCCATTACCGCGTTCAAGCAAAAAGCAATGCATTACAGTGATTAGTTACTTTTGTAACGCGTTACTCCCAACATTGTTTGCGGGTGCTCTTGGAGTGTAACCCCCATGATAGACAGGGGTTTGCTGTTTTTCTTTTCTTGAGATTTAACATTAATTAATAATACACACACCTGATTCAGCTCATCAGCTCAACAAATAAACCTCAGGTCATGTGTTTTGGCAGTGAAATTGTTCATATACATGTAATTGTGTATATTTTTCTGTAGTTTCCCCAATTATGTTAATTGTATGTAAATCCATACTACAGTTTAGATATGATTTTAATCAAAATGATACCATTTGCTCAGCATGAAAAATAGAGCTTTCCTTGGCATTTTACACATTTTCCATGCCTCAGAAATTTAAATCTGACTGATCTTGGCATTGTAGCTGTCCATAGACCTATTGGTTTTACACTTATTCGGATAGTTCAGAACTTTTTTCCCTTATGGAGTATAATTACTTTTTCTCACACATAATTTGTCATTTAAATGTTTCATTAAGACTGACTATTTATGCATACACTCATTACAAAAAACAGGGCACAGGTGCAATTTCTAAGCCTTCGCAGTGACCTCAGCATACCTGAGTGTGCATTTACAGGCCCAGCACAAAATTTAAATTGCATAAAATCATTATAACAGTGACTTTAATTATTCATTCAATTCACATATAGTTCTGTGATGATAAACAGCTTCATTAAAGCAAGATTACTAAACAAATAAATCTTCTATTACAAAATGTGTTTCCTGTTTTTTTATTTAAATATAAATCAGTGTCACAGTGTGAATTGTGACGTGTAGTGTATTTGCATGTGTTTATGGATCGGAGGCTGCTGCTTAATCAGTTGAGAAATATGTGATTGCAGTGAAGAGGGCTCTTATGATAAATATGCAGTAGCCCAGTGTGTGTGTGTGTGTGTGTGTGTGTATGTGATGACACCTTGAACTATAGTTCATCGCCTTTGTCTGTCACTATGAGGGTGAATGCAAATGGCCAGGGCTGTTTCTATAGTAACAACATGTTTGTGGCTTCAAGCCCGGTTAGAGGGAGCAGGTGTGTGTGTATTTTCATGTAGATGCACCAGTTACTGTACTAAAGAAGGATGTCAACCACCAACAATAACCTCCTTGCACACACACATACACAAGCACACACACAAGCACACACACACGCACACACACACGCACACACACACACACATACACACACACACACACACACACACACACACACACACACACACACACACACACACA
>JBBMFX010569375.1:0-14992 GCA_037832545.1 Rhabdalestes septentrionalis | reverse complement strand
CGGCGCCCGGGGAGTCGAGTGTGGGGACGGTGCATCACTCAAGGGAACCTCAGTGGTGCCACTAGCATTCTTGGGATTCAAACCCACGACTTTCACCGTTAGGTTACTGGCTGCGTTCCATGTAATGTCCAAAATAATGCCTTTTCAAAATGTAACAGGCATAATGTTAATATTTCCTTTCTGTATTAAAACTGATTCTCTTATATCGCATCGCTGTTAGCGTATATTGACAGCCCTTTATTAACAGCCCATTATTAAAACCACCAGAGTTTAATGTAATAGTGGGCTCTTCAAATTGTTTTTTTTTCCTCAAGATGTGATAAAGTATCTTTCTCCAAGCAGATTTAATATTATAGTACTATTTAGTACTATTAAAAACATCAACTGCTCATCTAACAACTATTTTCACAGGTGCCTTTTGCACAGTACTGTATATGAGGTTTCACGTGTCTAGCATTTAATTCTGAGAAACGTCATTCCATGCACTTGCACTCACTGACAACAGAGGGCAGTGTGGGACCGTGAGTGCTGGTGAACCTCCCAATATTTCACGGACACTAAACAGGAGGGTTTAAAGTTTACTTTCACCTAGAGAAGTGCTCGTCAAATGCTTTTTGACTTTCTTTCTGCCAGTAGGTTCAGAATCTAAAATGTCAAGTGACCGAAATTTTATGTTTGACACTGTTTCACGGCAGGGAAGAGAATGGAGATAGACCTAATTCATGAAGTAGACATGTGTAAAATGTATTTACAGCCATGGACAGAGATTAGACTGACGCGGAATAAAAGCCTGTATGATCTGCAGTGTATTTCAAACACATCCATTTGGAGCATCACTTACTAAGGTTTGGGAGTGGGGTCCTAATGTGTGGCCATGACGTAGTAAAGTATGGGAACACGATTTATATGTCTTGTTCTTGGCGTATTAAGGCCTGGTAATGAGAAAATTACATTGTGATACTTAAGACTTAACTATCTTATTCCCACACTTCAGTAAGTCGTGGCCACATGTTAGGATCCCATCACTACAACTTTGAAATGTATTTTTTAGAAAGGACTGTCAACAGTGGGGTTTGTGCCCAACTATGTGATGGCTGTTTAATTAAGAAACGATTTTCATAAAAGAAGCAAAGGAGACTGAACGAATGAAAACAGTATCACCAAGTATTACATAATGACTTCTGTTACTGTGTGATTGCTCTGGCAACACTACTAAAAACTGTCATGCTTATGAATCTGAGTTGAACCTAATACAGAGACCGAGGGCAAGAGGAGAAAGGAAGCCCTCCTGCTGCTGGAAAATAAGAGATCCAGCTCAGAGATGCCAGAGCAGGTTAAATCACCACCAGAGGAAAAACACTCTGCACAGGAAGTGGTCAGAGCAAGTCATGTGATGTCCGCAGGACCCCAGTGACAACCAAGTGGAGGTGTGGTGCACTGTCCTGTGGAGTAATCACCATAGCAACTGCAGGGTGGGCCCATGGTGTGAGGTTAAGATAGGTCACTGAGTAAGACACCTTTTAGAACAGTAGGAATGACCCATGAATGGTTTTAAACATCCACACACATGCTTGCACGCACACACATAATCTTGTGATGTAAGGTTGTCCTGCCTTAAATTCTCTGTGTTCTCATTAGAGATTGAGTTTAGCGGAGTGGATGGAATTTCAGTGCTCTCACATACATAGCTATGCATTGTACATGTTTTGGAAATGATTACACTTATTTATTTATGAAAGTATTTCTCTCTCATGATAAAAACCTACTATGACATAATTTTTTTCTGACAGGGTTCTTCAGTTCTGACCCCCAGAGACACAGTTGGTTCAACCAAGGGTTAGTAAGCATGGTTGGCCTCTTATTATCCTTCACAAGTGGTAGAATAATACATATATATTCTATGCATAAGCTAATATTATAATATATACAAATAATATTAATTCAGTAAATAGTGATTTTATGTTTGTCTATGTGTTTGCTTATTCATTCCCAATATCTCATAATCATTTTCATCGAATACCTCAAATACCTGGTTCAGCTCAAACAGGCCCTCATTAGATTAACTCAGGAGCTGCTGATGAAGTTTCACAAATCCATGCAGAGATTGGAAGCATCGAGGTGAATTCTGAAATCTGTTGTGTTTTGCTAACCAGCACACAATATCTTCTACAAACAAAACAGATCTTTCTATCGCTGAATGCGTTCTTGTTTGTTTGCATTTATTATAACATTATATTGTGTATTCGCTGCCAGAAAGTCCCTTACTGCTCAGATAAATGGCTTTAAGTATATATTTTGCTCTGTTACCTACCTTCTTTATCTCATTATACAAGTCAATCACTAAATGCACTACTGATTGTTGGTTTAAACTGACTCATGTCAGTTTAAATTAACATTAAGTTCAATGATCCATGAGTTGAGTTTAAAACAATAAGTTGGGCTGATTTTATTAACTTAGAATTTGGTCAATTTAAAGAAATAATAATTTAAATAAAGTTCAGGTAATAATGGATTTTTTGTCTGTATAGTTTTCGTCTCTGTGGGGATATTGAGTCACCTCCCTTTACTGGTTTATTCTGTGGGGTGGACATGATGATATTAGAACTGTCATAAATCTGTCATAAATGTGTTACAGTTGGTCCAGATGTGTTGCTTATGGTTCTTATTTACTTCTCTTGTTGCTGAATGAGTGTAACCCAAAAAATACTTGAAGAAGAGGGGGAGAGAATGTGTGTGTGCAATTGAGAGAAAGCAGTGGAATGAAAGCACTGAGAAGAGGCTGGAGTTTATAGGTATTATTTGTCTTTCTCTAAGACTCTTGCCAGCTTCCTCCGTCTCTTGCTGTGACAGACAGGGTGAGCCATGGGGGGCCATTCTCTCCATCTCTCCATTCTTCCTTACTCAATATCTGTAGATCCTCTCCAAATCCGTGTGTCAAAGGAACTGAAGATTCACCACCCATCTGCATTCAGGAGGGGGAGGCACTGCAGTGAACACAGGCAAAGGGTTGTGCCATAGTTGTTGACCTATTTGCACCAACCAGTACTTTCACAATAACAATTGAACAATTAGAAAATTCATTTAGTAATTATGTGATCTTGTTTTTCCTTTCTAACTGTCCTCTGTGAACTCACATCTGAGTAATTCCAAGTAAAATGTATTACAGTGGAAAGCCCAGTCGAAAATTTATTTTTTTTTACAATCGTTTCTAGGATGCAGCTGCAATTGTGCTGTTCTTCCCACTATAAAGAACTTCATTTAACATTTAAAAGAGAAAAAGTCAAAACAAAGTAACCATTAATGTATGGTTAAAATTTCACCCAAAAAGAAAACAGAGATAATCATTTATAGTATGTGGAGCGTAACAGCCGTAACAAAACATCTAGGGTTTGAACCCTATGGGGCTACATCTCTGTTTCACATTCTAATAAGTACATGATGTATTACAACTGTTGGAATGAATCCTTGTGATTTTTGCTGTTCTTTTCTACATTATTAGACAATTAGTAAATGCAGCATATTCTTTTATATTCAAAACTTTTAAAAGTGACAAATGCAATCTCATTCTACGTGCTTGCAATGAACTTGACAACATATTTTTCATTCTTCTGTTGAGTTTCTTTTCTGAGGTTTTATTCTAACAGCAGCAAAACGTAACAGTTACTGTAACACTCTATTTCTAAAATAATCAAGGTTTCATTTACTAGAGTTTAATTGCTAAATCATTCTATGTCCATGAAACAGTACACTTTGAAAATATAAAAGTTCAATGTGAGACAGGGGAAACCTATCCAACGTATCCAAGTCAAAAGAGTGTAAGGTTTTTTATTTGTTTAGATCTTTTTTCACAAAGAGGGCAGCAGAGCCATGTCCACGTCCTGGAACTGACCCGGGAAACTGTTTGATGGAAGCAATTACTGTGCTGCACTATATAAACCTTAAGTCTGGCTTTGTCTATGAACATACATCCAGACTGAACCAAAACTAAACTCTACCCATAGCAATCCACACACTACCACACTGTGTTTAGATTTTGGTGCTGAAAGATGGAGTAGGAGTAGTAGTACTGAAGCTTGCCTAAATGCTAACTGGCATAAGTTCGCAAGATTTCCTCTTCCTCTGACTTCCTAAACTCTCCCAAATATGTTTCCCTTGCTCTAATACCTTAGTGCCACCCTCTATTCTCATTCTGCCCTTTGCCTAGCAAGAGAGACCTCCTTATCAGCACAAAAGAATATAGCTTCAGGTTTTAGCAAGGCACTCCTTGATGTCTTCTGTCCTTTTGTTCAGGTTCTGTCAGGATATAGCCTTGAGTTAAATCCTTGGGAATGAGGGGGCAGTTACAGCCCGGCTGTGACCTTTGATTAGTGAACAATCTCTTTCATTAGCTTCGGTGAATCATTGATGGAGGCCTAACTTACCCCAGCAGTGCTTATTTGGGAAGGGGGCAGCGGATGAAGCATCTGTAATTGACAAGCGTTGGCCTTTAACCTTGATCTGAGATTTCATTCATGAGATGAAGGTTATGGTTTAGGGAAGCTGATTTTAGAGCAGCACACACAAGAAAGGCAACTTCTACTTTAAACTGGAAGTGGAGGGGGCCTACCAGGCTCTTCGATTTACCAGCAGGGACCCTGTAATCCAGTGTTCCTTGCTACTAATCCATGCATGAGAATGGGAGCTCTAATAACATTTCATAACAGTACTCTTGCATTTTCCTGAAACTAATAACGTCCTCTTGTCCACTCTCTTGTTAACTGAGAGGAAGGAAAAATGCATGCTCGGATCAAAAGCATCAGTTTAATCTATATGGAGTTTGATGCAGATTACAAGCTTTGAATTTTGCGAGTTGAGATGACACAAAGCTCAGACTAAAGACCCAAAGTTAATTCCTGACAATCTTTACTTGTATCTTTGGGGCAAGACTTATTGGGGCTTAAGTTAATAAGGGCCGAGGTGAGGAATCTAGTGATTGTGCTTTCATGGTCTGCGTATATGACTTAAGGCTCAACACCAGGATGTGGAGCAGTGATTCCCTGTTTGCAGTGTCTGTACAGCCGTCTCAGTCTGTTTTGGGAGGGAGAAAGATTCAGACTAGACTGTGTTGTGAGGAGTGTCAAGCTTTTGACAAGAAAAGAATAAGGCATGTTTCTTTTATAACCTAGAATTAATTTGAGCCACACATCAGAGAAGCCACCGGGCAACAGTTAGCAAAAACACCTTTGTAGTGCTACTAGAGATTCCATCACACTTTCTTGGCTGCATTATTGATTTTCTAGCTTTGTCAGCTGTTTCCTCTTCATTACTTTCCCCTTTGTGGGGTTTAATTTGTTGGTGTCAAAACAAGCCTGGCAGCTGAAAGGGAACAGATACGCTTAGAGCTTCTCCCCAGCTAAATAAATAACCTGAAGGGCGCTGCACTGGTTACATTTACACTCATCCCCAAGCTTGCTGAATGACTTCAAAGCACAATGTAAAGACTTGACAAAAGTCACATGACAAAAGGAAGAAGATAGGGATTTCATTCTTCAAACAATACCACAAACCCAAGCTGTCTGCTCCCTCTGCTTCCTCCCATCAACCAGTGTGGACTTGTACTGTAAATGGATAGAGCTCCTCAGGTGTTGTGCAGTGTACTGTAAATATGGTTGATGTCAGAACAAGATCTCATATATTCAAAATGCCAACCTTACAGGAGAACCAAGAAAGGCCCTCCATAACTTATAATGGAAGATAATGTATAATGTCTGCACTTTAGGGAAAACCAGCCTCAAGATCAAAACCTTCATTTATTGTCAAAGGTGATTCATGGAACGCTTCATGAGATGCAACATGAATTCAGCCTCAGTCTATCCACTTCAAAGTCTGTTTATTTATTCTGTCTACATTCTAAAAAATAAAGGTGCCAAATGAAGTTCTTTGAAGCAATGCCATAAAACAGCCACTCTTGATTTTTTTGAGAGCTACTTTTGTGGGATGGTTGCTTAAAGCATCAGTTTTGCAAATAAGATGTGTAATTTAAAGAGCCCCCACATTATTGAATCATTTAAAAGTGTAGCATACATTTGGACTAAGATCCATTTAAGAACCTATAAAAGTGCAGATTGCTCCCTGCAACAAGCATTAAACATCATCTTCAGCTTATCTTTGAAATAAACTAAAATGAAGGAGTTTAGTTCAAAATTTTAGTTATGTTCACATTTCTTTCCTTTACTATTAAAAATCTTTGGATCAAACCATAAATATTGTGCCCCAAACTAAAATGCATTCCATGAGCAAATGGCTTATATAGCAAGGTGGAATTGGTCACAGGTTTCGGTGGTCTTGCTGCCTCAGCCTCTCTTCTTTGAGTTTGGTATCAGGTCAAGGAGGACAAGCCGCCCCAGCCAAGAGCAGAACCTGCTGTATGGCTTCCAGGGTGGTCCTCCACATATTCAGATTGGCTTGCAGCTCCAAAAGATTTTTGAATCTTTGCTCCACTCTGTGTAGCTCAGCTATGACTGAACTCAACTCAGCCTGACTGTCACCCTGCATTACATCAACCCCCCCCCCCCCCAATTATTGGCCATCATAAAGATAAATCCTTAGTGTCTATATGTGTCATTCATCAATGTTAAAAAATGAAATAAGTGACTCATAAAAACTATTCTGGAAGGAGATACTGATCTTTCATGTTATCATTCATAGTGATATTCATCATTTATCATTTAAGCTGGTGGTGCTTCAGTTGCATTTTAATACTTTCTTTTTCTATTTTAGACTGCTTCAACAAACATATTTACTATTATGATTCATTTTTAAATGTTGGAAATATGTTTGTGAGAATCAGTTTGTGGGTGCTTATTTGGAGATAAAAATGATTATCCAAATCAGCCCTAGTTTATTCACTGTCCACTCTCCTCACCACTTATTTCTAATGACTATACTCATGATAGCTCCATATTAGCATCATTTGGCAAACCCGAACTTGGAAAACGCAGAAGCAGTGCCTTGGTCCTCCATTGCTATTCTTAGCGTGGCTTTAAATCATTTGACCATGACTGACTGGCTCTAATACGGCAGTATATGGCTGGTGCCCACCTCTGAGAGACCTGTGGGGCTTTGCACAGTGTGTGGTACTCAAATCCTCTTGGTATCTGCTTCACGGTGCGGCCCAGCGCTTCACCCTGCATCCACTGGCCGTGTCCACACACCTCCTGATCCCAGAAACAAGCAGGCGCCTCTTGGGAGGTCGTTAATGCTTTACGCCACCTACGTATGCAAAGAGGATAAGACCCCACATAGCTGGGACATGTAAAGCCATGTCCTTGATTATGAGCACTGCCTCACACCAGTTATGGGCACAAAGAGTTTTTGATAACTTTCCATGTAGTTTGAAATCTGTTGGAATAAGAAAGTCCTTTCGGAAGTGGGAAAGTACAGCGGAAGGCTAAAAGCAGTGATGTAAAGCACCTCCCTACTGTGAACTGGGATAAACACGGCCTACATGGAAGCTCTCCATACCATACTTCCACAACCAGTGGAGGGTGTGGTCAGGGAGGTGGCAAAGTTTTAAACCTGCAACTAAGTACAGTAGACAACAATTTAATGCCTATTCCACAAAACTTATCCTAGGTTAAAATGCCACTAACTGGTTAGTGGTCAGTGTGTTTATGGCCTTGTTAAATGTTCTGGTGGTCTGTAGAGCAGACTTCCTGGGAGTGTCACACCAACACCAGCTCTGAGTCGAAAGCTGAGGCTCCTTGTGATCTGTTCTTCAATGACTGAGTGCAGCAAACGTCCCTCAGCTCCAAACATGCTGCTTTTGAAATTAAAAGCATTCAGCTTAATAATTTAGGTGCATGCATAGCAATGTCAGCCCTCTTCTGTGGAAAAATAAATGTGTGTGAAGTGTTTTTTGATCCACATTCTACTGCATTTCTAGTGCACTGGGCACTGAGCTTCAGCGAATCATTGTTGTGTGCAGCTATCTTAGTGTATCTATTACCAAGTATACACACAATTAAGGAGGATAAGTGTCATTAAAATAACAATTTAGATGAGGCATATAGCTGGCTGCCTGATGTGTGGTAAGTCCGGCTTAATACTTCGCTCCAGTAATGCTGCCAGAATGAGTATCGAAATGGTAGGCAAGATCAAAATCAAAATCCAAACCCACAATTTATGGATTTGTAAGAGATTTCGAGGTCTTTAATAATAAGTCTTTCATCATAATAATCCAGTTTTGATAAGCTTTCTGAACACGGTTTTTGACAGATAATGTTGGTAGCTAATAGGGTCTATTACTGTAATTTGGCCTGGGCTGCGGTTCAATAGACATTTTCGCTGAGAAACGTTCTTATTTGAGCGTAATGACCCAGAAGTATGTCAGTGGCAACCACTTTATAGCTGGTACACTTTTCTAAACGCTGAGGAAAGGTGCTTAAATTCTTCTGTTCTTATCTTCTTTAGCAGAGGGTACAATGGAGCACAACAAAAGGAAAGAAGAAAATATCACCCCAGTTCCTTTAAACACCACACAAGTAGTTACAACACCCGAGGCCCATGTCAATAACATCATCCGTCCTGCAGGACTGTAGAGATATTATCAGTCTGGCGGCAGGCCTTGGGGGGGTGGGGATTTTGTTTGCTGTCTGTCGCATTTTTGTCTCTCTTGCCCATTAGAGAAATGGGTTAATGTTGATCAGCAGCAAAGATCTGAAAGTCAAACAAACATGAGTGCTACCTGAAGCCTTTGGATCCTGAGAACACCAGGTAAGTAAGAAATGTATGACTGAAATGTTGTATTTTCTTTCTAAAATATCCATACAGGACGTATTTACATGGGCAGTTTATAACCTGAGTATTTCTGAGATTTAAATCCCATTTGAAGATGTTTGTATGTTCAAACTCTAAAATTAACCATAAGAGTACCTCCAGAGTAAATTAGTGTTAGGAAACATTTTTGTTTATCATTTTCATAAGTAAGTAAGAGTGTTTTTCATTAACTTTTGGTCCCAGTCCAAATCAAGCCATTATATACTGGCCTTTACCAAGTGTTTGACTCTGAACATTACAATCTGTTATGTGGTTATGTGTGGAGTGGTGGTTAAGAAACAACTGAGTTGATGCTGTCCTTGTAACTAAATTTCACTTGCTAAGTATGGATATGTATTTAAAACATTTTCTGTGATAACATTACTACCCAGACATATGTCTTGAAAACCTATCCTATCTAAATGTAACATTATAAACATTTGATTTTAAATCTTCAAAACCACATTATGTATAATTATATACAATTATTACTAGACAGTCTTGGCTTCTAAGGGTCTTGTAGAACATGTAAGGTATACAGCGTTAAAATTAGTTGTAAAAGTGTTTGTATGTGTGTGTGTGTGTGTGTTTGTGTGTGTGTGTGTGTGCGTGTGCGTGTGCATGTGCGTGTGCGTACATGTTTAAAACCATTCATGCATACTTCAGGTAAAAGGGTCATTCCTACTGATGTTCTTAAAGGTGTCATTACTGGTGACCTATCTTAACCTCATAGGGAAGGGTCAGAGGTCAAACTAGCCTTTGTTCTATATGCGTTGGCTAGACAAAAACACAGACACTTTTACAGCCTGGCCATCCAGCATCCTCTTTTTCAGTGACAGACAGTTTTGTAGCTAGTAGATAAAGTGTTTGTTTAGAGTATATACACAAACAAGCCAATTTAGTACAAACAACTTTATTTATACTGTATTTATACACCCTGTCCATTTTATCAGCTCCATCAGGTGCTGTTTGTACAATTACAGACCACAGACCACCTGTTATATATATATATTAGGGCTGTAATGGCACACCAAACCCACGATTCGGTTCGTTTCCTGATTTTTGACGATTCGGTTTGTATCATGATTCATTTGCTGTGGAGGAGAGGAAAAGTTGTGAGGCGCCATTTTGTTTGGAGACACCTTATCTTTACCACAAAATTATTAAACCATATTGGCTTTAATACCACTTCATTTCCATTCATTCTGAGGACAAGACTTCGGTGAACCGCACGAGAAGTTGAGTTGGAGAAGTCAACTCGTCTCTTTCGGTTCACTGTTCCGTTCAAACAAAAGAAACGCTGCACCCAGGATCCTGGAGCCACAAAACTCGCTCAAAACACAATAAAAAAAATTACACAGAGACTCCAGCGCAGTTTTATCAAAACCCAGCCAGCTTATAGACACTTTTAAGCCCAGTGTCATAACTTACATGTACTCACAGCGAATCAATTTAGCAAACAAACGGTCCGTCCGTGCTTGTATATTTGTAAACTTGTGGGAGGGCTCTTTGAAACCCTTAGACCCTCGGCTGTTGGTAAAAAGAAATTGAGGTGAAAACCTTCCTATTACGGCAAAAAAACACATGTTTCTGGGTGGGAACTGTATACGGGAAAGAGATGGAAGGGGTGTGCCTGTTGTGATTCACCCTTCCCAGACCGCGACGTGGGTTCATGGACGTGAGTGTCGCGATTTCTGTTTTGTATCGTATATCGTTATATATATTAGGGCTGTCAAGCGATTAATTACATGGTGTGGCGAAGAATTAATCTAATTAATCACATCACATACAGACATTACAAGTTTTTTGTACCATTTATAATTGAATACAAGCCTACAACTTAGGCTAAAATGGTCATGACATTTTTATCACTGACTGAACCAAACCAAATTTTACTCGAAGCTTTGAACAGGAAGATGATGTAAAGCGTTAATTGCATTAAAAATATTAATGCATTAATTTTACTGTGATTAATTAATCGAATCTAAATTCCCACCCCTAACATTTATATACATATGGCAACAAATGCATTTTGGTTTCGGACATTTTTTTTTTTTTTATTGGACCAAAATTGGGATGATGCAATCATGACGCAGATGAGGCAACCACGGCCTTCACGCATAAATGGATTAATGTCAGCATGTGTGGGCGTTATTCTATATTTCTAGAAAAGACACCGAGACGTTTTTCTCAATCTGGGTATTAATTTAAAGAAAAGCCCATTCGAGCACCATGACTCCATTAGGAGCTGGTGGTCTTATGATTAGGACGCTCGCTTGTATATATGTATATATATATATAAATTAGGGCATTAATGACTTCAGATTTTTCCTAGTCGACTAATTCATCAAGATAGTCTAAATCGAGTCGACTAGTCGTGATGACGTCAAACACACGCAGGAACAAAGGTGTCCTACACTGAGTAACTTTTATTAAAGTTCTCTGTAAAATTAACAGTCAACATGACATTTAAACTAAACAAAACAAAGGCTGATACCTTGAATGTTCTCGTAAATTTAAGTGTAAACAGAAAGTGGGAAGAGTTCAAGCCCGGCGCCGCTCAGCTCCAGTCTGAAGACCAAATCAACACAAATATTCCTGTTTAACTCTCCACAAATAGCATACAGTTTTTAAATCAGTTTCCACAGACCGGAGCAGGATGACTCAGCAGTGTGTTTTCAAATAAGAAGCTGTGAAGTGTATTATTGCAGGAAATCTGCAGCATTAACATGTTCTTTCACATCTGTGGACTAAGACATAGCTTAAATACAATGATGGTTCCTAGAAAAGACTGATGATCTATGAAGTCCTGAATAACAGCAAATACAGATTTACACTCCAACAATAATAATTTTTCTGAATAACAGCAAATTACACTACAGACGTTCCCTGTTGTTTCATGATTAAATATCTAATTAAGATAAGATCAGATAAGAAAACTTCATTTACCCTAAGGGAAATGATTGTGTCTTTAGCATGCTCAGTGCAACAAGAAAGAATAAAGACGATGAGAGAATAGAAAAAAAGATGATAGTGCAACAACAACAAATGTTATTTTACCAAATAACACTGACATTGCTGTGCGCAAGTTTTGCAACCGCAAATCAGAGATGCAGAATTGTTTATGAAAGTGTTAATGCAATAAAAAACGCAATGAAATAACACCAGATTAGAAGCTAATGGGCTAAACATTCAATAACATTCAATCAATTCACAGATAAAACATGATTATTCTGTCTCATCCCAAATTCCTGGTCTCATAATTAACACTAGCAAATAATTGGGTCAGGATTTTTCTCGTACTTCAGTCAGATAGGATGTACAGCTAGGCTATAGCTTTGGAGAGCAGGCCAGCATTTCTTAAGGCCACGGAAGATGGAGTAAATGAGGCAATCAGAGCCACGATTCACCAGAAGGGAATGTCCCTGGATCTTTGTCCTTTTCTGTCTACCTTTCTATACCCTTCTTTTTTTATTTCCACTGGAGACGGAATTCCCCCTTATCTAAATCCAATAATTATATTTCCCGAGATGTCAAAACAGCTTCCACTACTTTCTCCCGCACTCTCTTTGTAATCCTTCTCCTTTGATTGAATAAATGGTGTAAACATGTGCTGTGGGTTTGTTCCTGTATATCCGTCTTGTCAAAACTCATGACAACAATAATGCATTTTTTTTACTTTGAGAATTATGAAACTCTTTCACTCTTTCTTTGTGTAAACACAGAAGCTGTTTGTGTGCCCTTTATTTCTTAGCAACACACAGTTTTGCTGTGTGAGAGTCAATTTTTTATAGTTGCGTGCAATTTCTGAACACGTTACAGAACTGTCACGCACTTATGAATGTTTTACCAATAGAACAAAACAATATGATTGCCAGACCTCCTTCTCTTTCAGGATAGCAACACTCAAAACTGAGGTTTCCTGTACTTGACTTATATTACTGCACTGTTTACACTAAGTTGTGGATGTAAAATACACAAGCTGATTTGACATCTGACTGTATTTGTCCTTAACCCACAGCAAATGAAAGCACTGATGCAGATAACTGGCCTAACAGCCCTAAATGTGGCACTTGTACATTCTAGAAAGAGTGAGATAGTTTGTGCAGCTTAACAAAGGCTCTAAAGCTTTCTATCAATGGACTCCCAGCAAATTTGATGTCCAATTAGTACCTTGCCATAATCCTCCAGTCTTTTCAGAGCAGTAAGGCTGAAGAATGAATGCACTCAGAGCAGAGGAGGGGGGAGGTGTGCAGATTGTTTTCTGCACTCTAGGCCTCTGCTTAGACCACTCTATTCTCTGGCGGACGACTGTCAGCTCCTAGACTTTCATTATTTACTTCTTTAGGTTTGTTTCTTCTGTTTTTTTACAGTCCAGTGGGCCCTGCATAAAAAAGAAGCAGAGAAGCAGGAGGATCGTTACAGCCGTGATTTCATTCTGGACAAGGCAGTAAACAAAGAGGAATAGTTTGAAAAAATATATTCAAATTTGTTGCCTATAGATTTTTGGCTCCTTAGTTTTCCACTGGACCTGCAAAAGCAATGGAGGTCCAAAGGAGAAAAAACGGTGCAAATTAGGTGTTTAGATTCCAAAGGTATTCCTTCCCATTTTATGGGTTAAAGGTGATATTTACAAAACTTGCTTCCAGTGTTCCAGCTTTTATCTAGTCTCAGAAATTTTTGGCAGTTAAGGAGTATAATGGGGAAAAGACAACACAAATTGTTCAACATTTAAGATTCTCTCATTGTACATTTACATTCAGTTGTTTCAGGTCATCCTCAGCTGGTCTAAAACCATTCTATCATCTAATCGTTCACCACCTCTCTTTCTGCTTTCTTACCTCAATTCATTACTTTACCTGCCCTTGACTATTTCCAACTTTCACTCTCTGTTTATAAAATGCCCCTCCTATACTGTTGTCTGTTGTTTTCCAGCATTCTGTGTATCATAACAGTAAATATATTTAGATCTTTAAAATGCTCTTTAAAATGAATGACATGTTTGATCATGCTTTTTTATGTACCTACTAAACTTACTCTGCTCATGTCGGCCATCCATAAATCTGCATCCAGATAAATGTAAGCATCTTTGGTTCCTTAAAAGTCTCTGTCCACAATGTTCTACCATGGTTATTATTATTTGTAGTAGTAGTAGAGTAGCATTGCTACTAACACTACTACTACTTTTTGAAAGATCCGGATACCAGACACTAATCATGATTTCTTGGAAAGCATTTTTGCTAAAGATTTCTTGGAATTAGTATTAAGGCTTGTCATTTATGCCTGTCATTTGAGACATTTTTGTAGCAGGTGTTCTAAATCAAATGGTCCAGATCCTCTCCCCATCAAAGACTGACTGAACCTCAGAATCAAACACAGACCTCTAATATCTCATCATACTTTCCATGTGAGGGAGAATATATCCTTTTCCTAGAAGCAGTGTTGGAAAAATTACAGGAGGTGAGCTGGGTTTCAAAACACACCAAACCCATCCATATGAACCATAAAATGATCTTGCCCTCCAGTTTTATAAAGTGAAATATGTAGCTTTACAAAGCTATTTTTTCCCCCTGAAAATGTGCATACACACACACACAGACACACACGCACACAAACACAAACATACGCCAAGACAGATCTGGGGCACCACTCTACACACTGTGCACACACACTGAGTTTTGGCCTTGTCTCTGCTTCTCTGCTTTAGGGCGTGCATGTCCCCAGTGTCCCCTGCTGTAATTAGCTCCACTAAGGTAATTATTTGCTTAATTGAGGGGATTGGCCCTGTTTCCATTTGCCTCTAAAGCACTTTATGATAGTGAGGATGCAAACCGTGGACGTAATCTTCCCTCTTCCTCCTGAAGGGACAGAATCTGGACGCCATGTGAGGGAGACACAGGCACCTGCAACCCATCCATGCGTGCAGGGGCATGGACTCATTAACTTCCCCCAAGGGTTCAGCTGCTGAGAGCACTATAGCAGCTCTGAAGTGGACCCTACCAGATTTAGGACTGAATTTGAATCACTTTCTAGCCTGTTTCCCAAAACACAAACAGCAGTGTTCTCACTGGGGTCTATGTTTGTCTAGTGAGGTCAGTGTGTGTGCTTGGGGGATGCTGTATATCTGTGTGTGTGTGTGTGTGTGTGTGTGTGTGTGTGTGTGTGTGTGTGTGTGTGTGTGTGTGTGTGTGTGTGT
>JBBMFX010569357.1:0-14995 GCA_037832545.1 Rhabdalestes septentrionalis | reverse complement strand
CACTAATTAGCTGGCGTGACAGGGAGAATCCAACACTCAAACTCAAATAAAACAATAGTGCCCTCTAGCCGGCACGCCCCGTTACAATGGTGAGCGATCACAATATCACACGAGCCAAGTGGACTAAGGTTTGTTGGTCAAACATGCTTGGAGATGGTACCGATACAACATTTAAATTAAGAATCAGCAAACTGACGAATAATTCTGGCTGCAAAAATGTTAGCAAGAATTAGTTAGTAGTTATACAATTTAGACACCTAACCTTAGCCAAAGCAAAATTAACATGTTTAAGCAAGTAGTAAATTGTCCAACATTAGGTAGAATAATTGTAAATAAGCAATACTGACTAGTTAACATTACTAAGATTCCCAAATTCTGCGGAGGACTGGTGGCCTAGGATGAGTCCCAATCTCTTGCCCATTGGCAATTGGATAGGGTCCAGGTACCTGCAACTATGGGAAAGAATTATGCGGTTACAGAAATTGAAAAAGTGAGTGAGTAGATGCCTAAACTAAGCTAAAAGCATTCTTAAATTAGCTAGCTTGCTAGCTGGCATATTGCTTACATTAAAAAGTAATGATTATGCGGCAGGATAAATAATGTGTTGGGCAAAACTGACCTGCTGATTAGAAATTTTAAGATTAAGAACACACACACATCTACTCAGAAAACCATTTTAAGTGTAGAGTTCAGAAAAAAGTAATCATTATTCTTCTACCTGGTAGGGTTGGGCTTTCATAGAAAATTATATTTTTACTAACAAATGTAAAGATGCACCTTGTTTTCCAGCTGGTCCTAACTCATGTTCAAGCCACATACCTGATTGCCTGGATTTAAAAAAAGATGCATTATGTGATTAAAAAGCACATTAAATAAGGTGAAAAAACAGAAGTACACTGATGTTACATTTTATTCATGGTTAAATAATGCACAAATCCGAACCAAAAATGCATAACATTTTGCCTAGCATACATTCACTTGGCAAAGCAAAGAATTGACAAAGACTTTTCACTTCTTGTTCATCTAGGAATGGATTCATTCCCAAGGGCACTCATTTCCAAGGCCACTGCAACTGCAGGAAGATCTGATAAATATCTTTCAGAAATCTGGGCTATCTTTAACAGCTTTAATTGGGGTGTAATCTTTTCTAAAAGACGTTTGGCTCATTAATGCCAAACATCTATAGGAAGCTGTGATGCCCCCTACCAAAGCCTGGCAGATGCTCTTATTCAGATGCTCTTATTTATTTATAAAAAATGAATAAACGCTTTGTGTGAAGATAAATATCCTGAAAAATGCATTGGACATCTGTGAAGCTTACCCTATCTGGCGCTTTCCATTTAACCTGGGAGTTCACACATCATAAAACAATGATCCTGTCAAAAGTGTCCTGTATGGAATAATGATGCCTCACAATCCATCCTGGAATGATTCAATGACTCCTACAGTCATACCATAGATTATCTGAGACCAAACCTCATTTGCTAGCATGCTAGTTTAGGGCCTTGCTTGTTCAAGGTGACCTGTTCTTTGTAGGGCAGATGAAATTGAGGCTAAACTTAATTTCTGTTCCAACGTTGCTCCTCGGAGACTGAAATGACCTCTGAGCGCAAAGGGGGAAAACCGATTGTGTATGATACACTCGTTCCTCTTGTAACACTTGCGTACGTTGGAGAAAAGGCTCAGAGGGTGGACCTGCGAGAAATAATCAACAGTCACCTTGAAGCCATGCCCCTTCAAATGCAGGATGTGGCCGAGTGTATAATTGCGTGGATTCCATTAGGGCTAGAGGCAGCAACGTTAACCCCACAAGAGCTGGAGGAAATTGCTCACTGGAGATGGGGGAGATGGCGAGATGCCTTGTGTGCGATTGCGTGCCAGTTGAGAACATGCAGGCTTTTAACAACGGGTCCACAGGCTTATCTGAGTGTGATTAGAAAAAGAAAAAGAAAACCCACCCAACCGATGCATAATCAGTCTCTAAAATCAGATTTGACTGCTGGCTGTTAAAAAAGAGAGGCAGTAGATCTTTACATTTACAGCATTTAACAGACGATTGTGTCCAAAGTGACCTCCATTCCCTAACAACAGGGGGCAATCTCCCTGGAGTAACCAGTATAATATGCCACTCTTGGTACAACTGTTGAAGATCCAACTATTCAGCTATTGTCTTCTTGCCTCTATTGTTGGTCACTCAAGACATATTTGGTGCCCAACATCTGCTTTATTAGCTGCAATCTTGAGAATGAGACTCATTGGAGCAGCTAGTGACCTAATGGTTAGGGAGTTTGCCCTAAAATTAGAAGGTGGGTTCAAGTCCCTGGCCAGTAACACTACTGAGGTACCCTTGAGCAAGTGACCATCCCCACACTGCTCCCTGGGCACCCTTCATTGGTGGCAGCCCCCTGATTCACTTGGTGAATGGATTCAATGCAGAGATAGAATTTCCTACCTTGTGTTGATGCTTGACTATAAGGCTCAACTTTACTTATAAACGAACAATAGCAACAACTTTAAACCTTAATTTAGTTTCTCCTTTTTACGCTCAATTATTAAATGAGTATGATATATATTTGGAAACCATATAAGCTTTCCCTTAGTAGGGCAACCCTCCAATGTGTGTCCCATTTTTTGGTAAACCGCTAGATCAGGCGCTAGTAATGTCAGGGCAGCCTATGGCTAGCTATATCAGTTATCAGTTATCATCAGTTATCAGCTTCCACAGCTTCCAAGAATCTTTGGGATGTTTATTTGGGAACTTGTGCCCATTCATTCTGTAGAGCATTCATGAGTTCATTTCAAAGGTGCTGGCTTTGGTTGAGGTCAGGGCTCTGTGTGGCCATTCAAGTTCTTCCACACTGAACTCCTCCAGTCATCTCTTTATGGAGCTCACTTTGTGTAATGGGACACAGTCATGCTGGAATAGAAAAGATAAATCCTCAAACTGGTTCCAGAAAACTGGAAGCTAATTGGTCAGCTGAAGTATTAAGATTGTGCTTCACTGGAAGGGACCACCTGCATTAAATAATTTAAGAGGTGTTTCACAATACTTTAGTCCATATAGTGTAGGTGGAGATATGCTCAGTGGGTGGTGAATTGGCCAAATTGAACTGAATTGAGGGAAAACTCTATTAGCATTTAGGCATGCATAGTGGTATCATTTAGGCAGGCAGTTTGCATGTTGCTAATTTGAAAGTATAAGTACAATTTCCTAGTTCCATCAGCCTTCTGGCTTCAGTTTAAAACTAAATAATCGAAATATTAATCAAACGCATATTTGGGTTAATTAACATGTGGGGTAAGTGACAAAACTGTGAAACTGTGTTTATATATTTGTTTTTTTGTGGCCAAAATAGTGCTTTAAATGCACACTTAATAGTGGTAGCAGTAACAATCTTTAAGGATTTTATAAGATAATTACTTTATACAAACATATACAAACGCAAGCTTCTTCGTGTAAAGTCACCCTAAAAGACTATTTACCACAGGAGTCAATGGTGTTTACACATTTAGCTTCAGACCAAGCTTGCTCCAGTTTGTGTACAGCTGTTCTGTGCAGCAGCTTATTCTTGTTTTTTATAGCTTGTCCAACACTTTGGAATCTGTTTTAGTTGTTAAAATATGCGATATAAATAAAGTGGATTGCATTGTATTTGGAATTAAATATTTTCCTCCTTTCAGTCGGGAGGACTAATTAGGTTAATGTCAGTGATAATAAAGCTCTTATGTGAATCATAATTACTGCACTTTATTAAAGAATTTAATACAGAGTGCTTGGTTGCCTTGACAGACTTTAATAAAATCCTATCAAAGTCTTAATAAAGTCTTAGGGCACTCGTCCAACTGTGGTCAATGTGCAGAGCGGAGGAAAGGGTGCAGCTTTAATGAGGGGAGGG
The DNA here is from genome assembly GCA_037832545.1 of Rhabdalestes septentrionalis. Classification (NCBI taxonomy): domain Eukaryota; kingdom Metazoa; phylum Chordata; class Actinopteri; order Characiformes; family Alestidae; genus Rhabdalestes; species Rhabdalestes septentrionalis. Next base: position 11,099 of record JBBMFX010569357.1, on the reverse strand, counting down.
AGCTGCAGCAGGGGTCAGCTCCAGGACTCCTTTTCCAGCCCATTAGGCCTGATTACAAAGAGAGCTGACAGCAATTAGAGGGGCGAGCTACGAAAGGTGGCTAGCGCCAAAACACTGAGCTCACACTGGGATTCTGTCTCCGCCTGGCTCTAATGCATTATAATTATCAACAAGGTGGATGCCCAGGGGTTGAAACTGGAATGTATGCACATTACCACCCTATACACTCATTGGCCACTTTATTGCAAATACAGATTACCACTGCATGGCTGGAAAATATAACCTCATCTACTGCCATTAGACAGAAGGGAGCTGGCAAATTCTGCTTGATGAGAGACAGGTGTGTAATTGTAAATCTATATATAGTGGTCTACATATGGTGGCCCTATAAGGTATGTGGAGCTCTTAAGATGGCAAAGTGTTGGATGATACAAAGAAGATGTTTAAAAAAGCAGTCAATGCATGTAAGGTCATTTGCAGAAGTTTGAATATATGGTCAAACTACATGTGAAAACACATCCTATAGCGATACAGCAGTTTTCTACCAACATTAACTACTTTTTATATGTCACATTCAGCAAATTAACAGTACATCTGCACCAAAATTTGCAGAAGTTACTGTCACAAAAGTTAATTTGCCTAGAGTTCCCAGATTTTTGGAATTGATTATATATGAAATTTTAAAAATAGTGCTTAGATTTTGGTACAATTACCCAAGATGAATTAAAAGAACAAATGTGAGCATGCATATTTTCCTCTGTAATAGTTCCTCATCATAGTCTTCTGAACTCATGTGCTACCTTCTGACATTCAGCCTTCCAGACCTGGAGATGACTAAACTGGGATTGGAAGCAGAAATGGGGTCTTCATGGGGAATCTGAAATATCTCTCTTCTATCTTTTCAGATCTGTCTTATTATTCCAGCTCTGTGCTGTCCATCTGGGAGCTCGACCCATCCACTTTTTCATACGGTCAGTGTGGACGATCAGATTTCCAGGCCATGGTCACACTGGGCTCTGTGCTCTGTGTTAAGGCTTAGTGGCAACAGAGATCTGACCACAGCCCACGCTGCGAATGGAATGGCACACTTACACCTGTGGCTAACCAAAACTAATTTGTTAAAGCACAGTTTCACGAAAACACTGCTGATGCATTTTGAGAGTTGGTCTGACATGTTGACCCCTGAATTGCATCAGCATATGTCACTACTTAGACACTACTAAGACAGCTTTAGTAGCTTTTTAATTAAGTGCTTTCAAGTCCAGGGGCACACGTGGATGATTCTTCTCCAGATTTTTTTCAGTTTGGGGCTCCAGGCTTCTTCATTTTTGCCAGTATCCATCCAATATCAATCCTCATCCACTTGTTCCACATTATTTCTGGTCTATGTTCTTTGGCATTAGTAATAGTTAACTAATGTTTAGTGAAATACAAGTAGGGCAGCTACAGTTAAGTTAAAATTCTAATAATTATAAACAGAGAAAAATTGTCAACACTGGCAGTATGCATGATCAATAGAATACTCTGTAAATGCTCATAGCAGACCAATACAAGCATTCAGAATTGAGTGTTATATTACAAAAATACAATATAGGCTTGTGCAGACAATATCAAGAAGTGATAAATAGAACGTGCCTGTTGTGAACGTATCAAATGCTCGACTAATAGGGGGGTCAGTTCCCTGAACACAGCAAACAGCAGACCTGTCCAAGCAGAACTAGGTACTGTCTCCAGGCAGTTTTGTGGGGAAACTGTTTCATTCTTATCATTTGCTCAAGGCAAACTGAAACATGTACTAGTACACAAGCCTGACTGTCACCCTATTGGATTCAGTGTCTGTCATTTCACATACTGCATCCTCATCTTCCGAGCCAAGTGGTGCTGTGCTGTCCATTTCTGTCCGTCCACCACAGCCTGTAGAGGAGGATTTTTCAGGCAGCCAGTGAGGACCAGAGGACAGGCAGGCAGGCAGCACACACACACACACATACATACAGTGATACAGTCACACAGACAGACACACACACACACACACACAGTCACACACACACGCACACAGAGTCACACACACACCCACACAGTTACACATACACACACAGAGCATCACACACACACACACAGACACACACATAGACATACAGAACCACAGATACACACAGACGTTTACACACATAAACACACAGACACTATGAAGATGGTGGCACGTGCAAACGCAGCGGCCCCAGTCTGTCCTGACCGTGCGATATTTGTTCTATTAGTAAGTGTTTGTATGGAAGTTTTTCATGTTCGTCTTGTCTGTCTAAATTGGGGAACATGCACTACAGTCGGCAAGCTCTGCTAGACATCGGCGGAACCAAGAAACACAACACTTTGGACACTGTACAAGCTGCGAGAATCAAAGGGCTTGGAATACACCGACGGCCTGCTACCGCACCAGACTCAACAGCTACCCCTCCCCCAGTAAGAAGGCGCCAGAAGCGGTGCGAGAGAAAGCAGAAGAGGGGCAAGCACGAAGGTATCCGGGCTAGCCTAGCGGTTAATCCAACTCGCCAAGCATTACCATCCATCCTCCTGGCTAATGTGGGTTCATTGGACAATAAAATGGATGCCATACGACTGCTGAGGTCTGCACAGCGAGAAGTGAGAAACTGCTGTGTTCTTCTCTTCACTGAAACATGGCTAAATGACAACATCCCTGACTCTGCTGTGCAGCTATAATGGCTAACATGCTACCGAGCAGATAGAGCCCTCATTGACAGAGGAAAGTCTCATGGCGGCAGGGTCTGCGTTTACATCCGTGATGCGTGGTGTCAACAGTGGAAACACTGTTCACCACTGACAGAGGTTATGATCATGAAATGCCATCCTTTCAATCTGATGAGGGAACTTAAAGCGATTCTGCTAGTCTCTGTTTATATCCCCCCACCTCCAACAGCAGTGAGAGGAATGCTGCACTTAGCGAACTGTATCAAGCCATTAGTGAACAACAGACAGCCCAACCAGACGGATTCATAATTCTCACTGGGGACTTTAACCATGCTGACCTTAAGACTGTCCTTCCAAAATGTCACCAGCATGTTGATTTCCCAACAAGGGCAGATAACACTTTGGACCTGGTCTACACAACACACAGAGGGGCATACAAGGCCTCCCCCTCCCCAACATCGGACTCTCCGACCACCACACTGTAATGTTAATGCCAGCATACAGACCAGGAGTGAAAGTGACCAACCCGGTTTCAAAACAAGTAAGAGTCTGGCCAGAGGAGGCCTCCTCTATACTTCAAGACTGCTTTGAGACACCAGATTGGGAAATGTTCAAACAAGCAGCCACATACAACAACCACACAAACATTGAGCAGTATACAGATACAGGTCACTTCTTACATCAGGAAGTGCATTGATGATGTGACACACACAAAAACCACCATCACCCAGGCTAACCAGAAACTATGGCTGACTGGCGATGTCCATTGGCTGCTAAGGGAAAGGAACAAAGCCTTCAGAGACGGCAATGAAACTAGACTGAGAATGGCAAGAACCAACCTCTCCTGCGGGATCAGGAAAGCAAAACAGAAATACACACAAAAGAAAAACTGCCATTATAGAGACAGCAGAGACAAACAGAGCCAGTGGCAGGGTATTTAGACCATCACAGACTACAAGCCTGTGCTATGGACTTGTGATGGCAACACCTTTCTGCTAAATGATCTTAACAGCTTCTTTGCACGCTTTGAAGCACAAAACAACACACGTCCACAGAAGCTGCCACCACCCCTCCATTTAACAGACTCTGTGCCTGTCTGCTGTCAGGGTGAAGAAGACACTCTCCACTATCAACACCTACAAAGCAGCAGGTCCAGACGACATCCCTGGTCGTGTGCTGAGAGACTGCGCTGAGGAGCTTAAGGATGTTCTCACAGATATCTTTAACACCTCTAAGAGACAAGCTGTAGTCCCCACATGGTTCAAGACCACAACCATCATACTTGTACCAAAAAAACATGCTCCATCCTGCTTCAATGTCTACCAACTTGTAGCACTAACCCCCATCATGATGAAATGCTTTGAGCAGCTAGTCATTAAACACATCAAATGCTCCATTCTCCCCACACTGGACCCTTTCCAGTTTGCATACCAAGCCAAACAATCCACAAGAGATGCAATCTGCTCTGCCCTCCACCCAGCCCTCTCCCACCTGGACACAAAAGACTCATATGTGAGAATGCTTTTCATAGATTACAGCTTGGCATTCAACACCATAATCCCACAACAGCTCATCCAAGAACTCGACTTGCTGGGGCTCAACACCTCACTATGCAACTGGCTGCTGGACTTCCTCACTGAAAGACCACGAGCAGTACAAGTCAGCAGTAACACCTCAAAAGACATGACTCTGAGCACAGGGGTCCCGCAAGGCTGCTCTTCACCCTGCTGACACACGACTGCACACCAATCTACAGCACAAATCACATGGTGAAGTTTGCAGACAACACAACTCTGGTAGGTCTCATCACCAAGAATGATGAGACCAACTACAGGAAGATGCAGAAAGAACAACCTCCTACTCAGTGTCAATAAGACTAATGAGATTGTCACTGACACACCCAACACACACCACTGAGCTAAAATGTGAGGAAAGCATTCATGCCCTGAATTGGCACAGGAAGTTTAAAAGTGATTATTCACCTGATGACAGACATACTGAAAAATATACAGACTACTCATGACAGATTCGTCATCTATTCCACACGCACAGCCAGGCCCAGGCAACAGACAGCCTGGTCACTTCAGAGTAGCCTCAGTGATGAAATTTGTGTGTGTTGACTGGACACACTTCCACTTTGATCAATCCAACAGAAAAGCACACACTCAAATAGCAAGTCAGGAACTGCAAATATTAGACACCAGTCATGTTTTATATGTGCTCTGTGTTTCAGAGTCAGGAGTTCTGTCCTGCTTCCACCAAAGCTATACTGCTCAGACTAATCTCGGATAATGCCTGATATTTGTCCTGTTGGAAATTACATTTTCATCCAATGATATCTTGCTTGTTTGTATCGGCATGCAATCTTTTCTCTCGCTCTCCCTGTCGCTGGAATCAAATATGGCACTGGTTTGACAAGAGGAAAAAAAAACACATTCACTCCCACAACAATAGCTCCAGATGGCTATCTGCTGCTCAGCTTCAGTCATGGATTGGAATAAGACCCCAGGTCCTATTTGATCTCAAGAGAAAATCCAGCATTCTTTGTGAAACACTATGACTCCAGTTTTAAATGCTCTGTGGCTGAGCTGGACTATATGTTTCTGCAGCTATTCAAGACAAGGCTGGCTTGAAATAACGATGACGCATTTGTAACTGAGATCTATGATGACAATTGCTTCCAAACGAAATAAACATGCATAAAAACACGTCATAAGTAGTGTTGCTTTCATCAATTAAAATGATTAGGAAATATCATCGTAAATGAACATTTACCACGTGACAAAAATAAGACTAGATGCAACGTTGCTAGAATTAACAAAAATATTGGGACACAGGGCCCATTAACCTAATATAATAAGATAAACTTGTTTGAATTGTGAAATAGGTATTTATTCTATATTAACTGGGTAAAACAGAACTGTATTACTAAAAAAGAGACAAAAACACAACTTTCATTTACCAAAACTAGACTAAATGTCATTAGTTTTCATTGACTTAAACTAGCCTAAAATAGTCATGGATTTTTCTGCCTAAAATAAGACAAAAATGCTCAGACTTTTTGTCAACCTAAACTAGACTAAAAAAGTTTAGGTGTGACAAAGACTTATAAAAACTAAAATGACAGCTTGAGGCAAAGATTGGACTAAAATTAAATTGCGACAGGCCACCAAAAACCACACTAGTCATCACCAATCTCTCTCTGGGTCAGTAGGATGTTCCTCCCTCTGCATCGCTCAGTATGGGTGTGAATAAGGAGACGTAATAGAACTGGTATATTACATTCTCCTGCAATTGTCCTGAGCTGTCCAGTGGCACTGCATCAGTTTAAATAAGGATGTGGTGGCACTTACCTGAAGCATATGCTCAGTGTTGGTGGTATTGTGATGGGTTCTGTTTAGCTGTCAGATGTAAGGGAACTTCACAAAATGAAAAAAAAATAAAATTAAACAACAAACAAACAAACAATTCACTGAGTTGAACGGGACTGTTAAATCTTGGTTATGTTGCTAAATGGCAAAATTTTGGGTGGAGCATGAATAGATTCCTTGGCATTATGTGATGTGGGGTGAACACTAGGTGTCACCCGCAGTCCCTCATGTTCAGTTTAGTCCCCTGATCACACCAGAGCCTAATGAGTGCTTAAGAGAAGCAGCTGCTGGTGTGATTAGGGGCTTAATTGGGAATGTTTTGGGACTGGTTATAGTTTATGGGGATTGGTGTATTTAGTGAGGTTAGGACCGACACTAGGTGTCTTGGTGAAAACTTGATTTGTTTGGCCCGCATGCTCTTTTGTTTTTCATTTTGAAAAACTAAAGAAAACAAAGAATCATGTTTGCCTTTTTTGAGACAGATGCACCCCGATGAGACAGATGGACCAACCAGAACAGAAAGGGACAAGAGCTGGCAGAAGAAGAGACGCTCCATGAGGAACTGGTCCTGGGGGATGTGACTCTCGCATATCTGCGGGATCTGCGCTATGAGTGGCCGTGGAGTGAGGCGAACGAGGCCCAGCTCGGTGGTGAGCTGGTAAGGGAATATCGGTTTACAACCACAGAGTTGCTGTGTGGCGGAGTGTCAGAGGACAACAAGGTGGACCAGGGCTTCTAGTGGGGCCGATGGGACTCCTATTATCCCCCCTGAGTGGATGGTGGATCCCCATGTCCTCTATTCAGACCTGGAGGATCTCCAGCTTTGTCAGAGAGGCCAGAGGTTCCAGGGAAAGAGGCGTGGGAGACGCGGGGATTCGCATCGCCGGTGCCGTCCATGTGGCCGCCAGTCGCCCTTGAAGCCGATGGCTTTCTCCAGTCCTCTGCTGCCCCAGCTCATGCTCGATTTGCCTTCCCTGGCAAACAGCCGACGGGGCCCACAAACCTAATTCCCGGCTCCCTCTAGCACCCAAAGGAAGACCTGTTCCTGTCAGCTCCAACCCACAGCAGAGCGGAAAGCTCCCCCCATTGAGGCTCAGTGGAGAGCTCAGCCAGATGAGCCTCAGCTGCATGAGTCCACCACTGCAGCTACGAAGTCCAGGAGAGCTGAGGCTCTGATCATCAGCAGCACCAAGGCTCCAATCGCCAGCAGCCTGAGGAGGGCTATTAGCCATTAGCCATAGCAGGCTTCAAGCCTTTAGCCTCAGTAGTATGAGGAGGGCCGGACCCATTAACTGGAGAAAAGGCCCTCTAACTGAATTTTTGAGGGGGGCACAGGGGTCATGGAAGTCTCTGGAGGAGCCGGTGGGGTAAGCTCCACACAGGGCACGGAAGGGCCTCAGGGGAGCCCCAACAAGGCTGGGACAGAGGGCCCCACCCCCAGGAAAGGTAGGGGGCTTCCAGTGGAGGGGCTTCCTGGTGGGGGACACATCCTGGAGGACTTCCAAGAAGGGAACCTGCTCCAAAGGACAGGGAAGGGTTCCCTGCCGAAAGACTCCATCCGAAATGACAGTGGTGGGGGCCTCGCCCCCAAGGACAATGAGGGATTCCCTGAAGGAGGCTCGGCTTCCCAGGACAGAGACAGGGGGTTGACGAGGAGACCTCCAGGAGGGTGCTCCTTCTCCCAGGACAATGAGTGGTTCCCATCAGAGAGGCCCCCGATGAAAGGCCTGAAGCCGGAGGACTCTAGGGGAAGGTTCTGTAGTGCCCACCCATGCCTTGGGGGTGCATGCCGTGCAAGGGGGTTGGGGCTAGTACTGTGATGTCGGGTGACCACTAGGGGTCCCTCAAGTTCAGTTTAGTCCCTTGATCACACCAGAGCCTAATAAGTGCTTAAGAGAAGCAGCTGCTGGTGTGATTAGGGGCATAATTGGTTATGTTTTTTGGGATTGGTTATAGTTTTGGGGGTTGGTGTATTTAGTGGGGTTAGGCCCGACACTAGGTGTTGGTTGACTGTTTTAATTGAGTCTTTGTATGCTTGGTGAAAACTTGATTTGTTTGCCCTTTTCTTTTGCATTTAGAAAAAATTAAGAAAACTGTTTTTTGAGACAGACACACTCCAATGAGACACATTTATTAATAAAAAGGTTTGTGTCTAATACATTACTAAGTCAAGTCAAGTAGGTTCTATTTGTCATTTCTGCCATAAACACACAATACATAGTAAAAATGAAACAATGTTCCTCCAGGATCATGAAGCAACACAAGAACAGGACGGAATACAGTTACAAAACAACTAGATGATATGAGATGAGACAAGGTGAGACAACATTCAACTAACAACATTTACTGTGAGTATAAATACAGTATTTTACTTTTATTTTTGTCTTTTATTTTTTATTTTTTACAGTATTTGACTTTTACTTTATTCTAGCAGCAGAGATGTGCAAAGATGTAAAAAAGTGCAAAAAAAATGCAGAACAGCAATAAATATACTCTTGAGGAAGAGCTTAATGAAAAGTAAGTTTTACTCCTCTAATTTAAAACGTGACCCACAGAGCTATTGTTGAAGCCCAATATTCACACCCTATTTTCATAAATACATCCATAGTACTTCTCTCAACAATCTCAGATAAGACCCAGTTCTTCATTAAGGTGTATTTATAAATTAGCATTCTATTTTCTGAGCCTTTAGTACTGATGCATCTAAATAACCACTGCTCTGATTGCCTACCCTGTAGTGTAAGCAGGCTAATTTGTAAAATTTCTTGTACCTTTAGCATATATGTGGCTGAACTTCTGCATGCTGAATCCGAGGAAATACATGAATTTAATTGTGTTTGTAAACTGAAACTTCTGTTAGTTTCTGTATTTAGAATTTATGACTTGGCAGTGAATAGTACACTTTGAGTCATTAACAGTTTTTATATGCTATACAAAACCACAGTTTTCTATGATGTGGATCAATGATAAAACGTCCTGCAGTGTTCCTCTTTTTGCTTCTTACAGGCACATCCATATTGTCCCTGTACATATGTTAGACATTTAGCCATGTGAGTTCAAACCTCATTATTACAGTGGTTGTTCGAGGGATGGGTGAGTAAGTAGAAATCAGAATGAAGAACGTAGGAGAAGGATATCAGCCTTGGACCCATTGGCCCCAGGATAGGCTCCGGATACCTACAAACCCAGTGAGGAATAAGCGGAAAATGAGAGCAAATGAGTGAGAGAGAAGGAAACCCAAACCTATCCCAACTCCCATCATTTCCTTTTCCAGTCTTGCGACTTTTCCACTGCATTCCCAAGAAAAATTTGTCTTGCATCATAGCTTCCTTTATCATTAAATTTATCTAGGCAAAATATTGTTGAGGCTGCTTGCTTTATATATTGGCTTATGGGTTTATTTGCATATACTTTCAAGTTGCTATCTCACTGTATGAATCTGAATAATTATCTGTAAATAAGTTATAAAGCTAATAAGTCATGTTCTCAGTGCATGTAGAACTAGCTAAGCAAGTTCTCCCATGGGTAAGGAGCTGGACTGAAGGTCATACAAATTAAACACCAATCATAATTAAAAATCAATTACACATGTTTTGAAGTGGGTGGAACCAATTATTTTATGAGACACAACCATCACTCTAGATCTTCCGGAAGGCCTACATATGTGACATACTGTGAATAAAGGTTTTACAATCATTCAGTTAGTTGTTAGGTATAGGAACATGCTGGTCAAAAACTGCAATACATATGGTAAAAATTATATTAAATGTTATTTTGAGTAAAAATGGGATATTATGGAATTAAAATAAGTCTTAAATGTCCAATAGAAGGGTCAGAAATGTACTATCCTCCCATTGTAACCACACATTTGAGTCCTTGGTGCCAGCATAATCATAAATGCGGGATTTTCATCCTTTCTTTTGTTCACATTTTCACATTCACAGTCCCAACCAAAGGCGTTTCTCCAATGAGCGCTATTGAATTGCAACTACATGAGGCTCAGAGCACGATTTATTTGTGGTTCACCCTCTTGTTGTCTAATTCATGCGATTGTAACGTTTGAAGTCGACAACTGAAAAGATTGATATTCTTGTCATATAAGGAACAAGCATCTGATTCAGGCACAACCGAAAATTAGGGATCCTCCAACGCAACACTCTGATTGTACCCATTGTCTCCTTTCATGCTGCAGACAAGGCCTGTGGAATTGCCCACCACTGACTGCATGTCAGCTTAGGCTGCCAGCATAATTACCCTAATTAAAGCAGATTTCCATCTGTTTGTTTATGCTGCGTGTGAGTGAAAGGTAAAAAGAAGCCCTCTAGCCCCCAATCGCCGCTGTACTAATCAGGGCATTTTCAACGACTCGTGTGAGGAACTCTTTACTTCAGCTTCCTGTGCACACGGCTGTTTAAATTTGGAACGCACACGTTTACATACACGTCCACAGACCACACATACATGCGTGCACACATATACACACACACTTGATCATGCATGCAGATTGTTATGGGTTTGGTTTAGGCTCCTGCAAAAGCACTCACAAGAGGGGGAGAGGGGGAGGTTTATATACATGAACAAATATCAGGAGAGGGCCACAACTACACCAAACATCAACTTTCAGTATTTTATTTGCAACACCAACACAAATGATCTAAACAGATACATTATATTCTCTCTCCCTAACAATACTAAAACCAGGAGAAACATTCTGAAAAACAAAAAGCGCTGACCCTGCCTCCAGGAAAGGTGAGCTTACATTTCTCTTTATAAAACCAAACTGGCAAGCATGCTAAATACAACAAACATTTCAAACAAACGCCACCACTCCTGTTCTCGCCCAAGCCATCTCTCTCTCTCTCTCCTCTCCTCCACCTTTCCCACAAGGAAGTTCTTATAGCATCTCAAGGTTTCCTCCAGCGCCTCCTAGGGAACACAAACATTAACACACACACACACACACACACACACACACACACACACACACACACACACCCTCACACACACACACACACACACACA
>JBBMFX010569270.1:0-15003 GCA_037832545.1 Rhabdalestes septentrionalis | reverse complement strand
AGATAGATAGATAGATAGATAGATAGATAGACAGACAGACAGACAGACAGACAGACAGACAGATAGATAGATAGATAAAAAACAAAAGACAAAACAACTATAAAAAGATGTAAAAAGGATTAAAAGGAAACAAATGACAAATCCTATATCTGAAACAAAACAGAGAAACGAGAGAGAATCATAAACCCAAAGGAGAAACACAAAAAATCCAAAAACCATCTAAAATAAAAGACTGCTGCTGGACAGCCTTGACTTTGACATCTGGGTCTCAGGGGACTGGACACAGAATCTGTTCTTCAGGGATGACGCGATCTGGTGCTTTGAGGAGCTGAGGGGCATGAGACTATGACACGTTTTGATGTTTGCTGATATGACAGGGAAAAAGTCAGGCTGACTGAAAAAGAGCACAGAGTGGACCTGCCAGAGAGGTGCCACTGACTGAATATACTGCATTTCTGTCCATTCTATAAGTTGGTGTAACCACTCTTCTACCACCAACCTAACAGTCAGCAGTGCCCAGCCAGGTGACACACTAGATGACAAAAAACCTAAATAGAAACCTGATCCATTTCTTCAATAAATATCTCTGTATTTGGAACTTTTAAATCTTTGCTGTGTGTAACTTGCTTTTTTATCTATTTGGCTGTAGTTTTCTAACTTGATTATCTTGAAAAATGTTATCAAATTGTTTTTTGTAGATCAGCATATGCATTCAGTTCTATGCTTTTGCAATTATATGAATTATATGAAATACCTTTCAACGCACACATTCGCACACACATATACACACTTGAGTCTGCTTTAGCCGACCCAGCTTCTAGGTACTGCCAAATGCCAGTTGTGCTTCCAAAGCCTCTATCCATTGATCAAAGAAAATGCTGCCCAGGTTTCAAACGTGTGCGATGCTGCACATTTCGCCAAAGTCAAAGCAAACAGCCCTCACCTCACTCAAGGTCAGCCAGCTGCAGAGTGCTGAGCCAGCCTCAGAAACCTGCACAGAGAGGGAGAGAGGGAGAGAGAGATAGACAGATGGATGGATGGATGGATGGAAAGGTGGGTGGATGGATGGATGGATGGATGCATGGATGGATAGATGGATAGATAGACAGACAGACAGACAGACAGACAGACAGACAGAAAGACAGATAGAGGACAGACAGACGGACGGATGATGGATGGATGGACGGACGGACGGACAGACAGACAGATAGATAGGCAAATATGTTGAGCATATGTAATCAGCTACTGCTGAAAAAGTTGTACTGTTTCTGTAATCTTTGTAGAAAAGCACAGACAATACAATACTAGGCACTCTGGAGCTGGAACACATGATCTTAAGGTCAAAACGCTCATTGGCAAGCATGAGTTAAAGGGGTATAAAGCCCCACAGCATTCAGGTGAGAAGTAATCTGTTATATTTGGGATGAGTTGGATTTGCATTTTGTGATCCTAAGCTAATCATCTAAAATCAGTTTGTCACTCTTGTGGCTAAATGCATTCAGATGGTCACAGCAAAGTTTCAATATCTTGTGTAAAGCCACAATGGAAGAGTAGAAGTCCAAAATGGTGGACACATTTCTTTGATTCATATCTATGATTTCAGAAAACATGATGAAGTGTCTATAAACTTTCAGACATGTATGTAACAGGTATGCACTGTTTATCTCTATTGGCAGTCATTATATCTTTCTATTTTATCTTTTATAAAAGTCATCCTTGACTTACCAAGCAATAGAAATATACTGTAGCTTTATATTTCAGGACCAGCTGTGACCTTGGGCTGAGAATGTGTTACTGTGGTTTATTTTGGGAGTGCAATGTTCTAACTCCCTACTGAAAAAAACCTTGTAGATTGATTGAGAGTTGCGAGAGAGAGAGAGAGAGAGAGAGAGAGAGAGAGAGAGAGAGAGAGAGATTGTGCGTGTGTGTATGAGTGTGTAGCAGAGTGAGGTCAAAACAGCACACTGCCCACTCTCTCTACTGTGGGCAGCTCTACTCATCTCTCGATAAATGCGCTTGCATCAGTGTGTTTATATGCAGCCCAGAGCAACCAAAAGATTTTGCAAAGCCCTGTATTGCAGAATTCTCTAATGACGTACTTTGATTTGTGTTTCAACCTAAATTCATTGCCATGCACACCAATCAGTCAGTATTAAAACCGCCGGCTTAACATTGCGTAGGTCCCCTTGTGACGCCAAAACCATGCTAGCCTGTGGAGGCGTAAACTTAACAGTATGTCTGAAGGTGTGCTGTGGTATCTGGCAACAAGACGTTAGCAGATCCTTTACACCTTGAAAGGTGGAAGATGGGACCCCTGGCGATCAAATTAGTTTTTCCATCACATCCCACAGATGCTCAGTTGGGTTAAGGGTTGGTGCATTGTGAGCCCAGTTTTTGTGAAGCTATCATGATATACAGTGTAATCAAAATACATGCTCCGATCATGCTTTATGGCTTTTTTCATGCTAGGACAACACTATAATCCCCTATGTATTTTACTGAGTGCTGACTAACATCGCAGGTATCAGCGGTAACTTGTGTCCAAGGAGAGAAATAATGAGTTGATTCCTCATTCAAAGAAGTTGAAACAGGTTGAAATGCCATGAGAGGTGGAAAGTCCCTAACCTTAACACTAACCCTAATCCTAACCCTAAATCTAACTTACCCTAACCCTAATTCTAACCTAACTTTAACCCTAACTCTAACCTAAACTTAACCCTAACTCTAACCTAAACTTAACCCTAACTATAACCTAAACTTAACCCTAAACCTAACCCTAACCCTAACCCTAACCCTAACTCTAACCATAACCTCAACCCTAACCCTCAGCCTAACTCTAACCTTACTTTAACCCTAACTCTAACCTAAACTTAACCCTAACTCTAACCTAAACTTAACACTAACTCTAACCTAAACTTAACCCTAAACCTAACCCTAACTCTAACCTAACCTTAACCCCAACTCTAACTTAACCTTAACCCTAACCTAAATCCTAAGGCCTCGTTCACATGGATGTTTGATTCTTGGATAAATGAGCTTAAATTCATGAGATTGGGTTGGCATTGTTCATGCAAAGCCTGAATGTACTGATGTGATATCTGGAACCAATTCCTTGTATTATTTCAGGCTTTTTTTGTTTTACTAGCATTTATTCTAATGTTCATGTCCGTGGTTGCTGCTCAGAAGCCATAGTATCGTATATGGTAAATGTTGAGGTAACATTCACATTAATGCAAATATTTTCCAGCATAACACTTCCCAGTTCATCACAGTACCCAGGCTTTCACTTCCTGTGATGGAAACTTAATCAGACCAGGCCACTTCTTCCATCGCTCCATGGTCCAGTTCTGTTGCTCACATGCTAACGGTAGGCAAATTTGACAGCGGACCCCGGCCGGTATGGGAAATCTGACCAATCTGTGCCTCCACAGCCCCATACACAGCAATCTGTGGTTTACTATGTGTTCTGACTCCTTTCTATCCTAAACAGCATGAACGTTTTTGGTAGCTTGATCTATAAAAGCTCTTCTTTGGGATCGAACCAGACCATCTAGAATTTACTCCTCCATACACATCAGTGAGTCCTTTGTTTGAAGCATTTTGGTAGGTACTATCCTCTGCATGCCAGAAAGACCCCACCAGACCTGCTGTTTTAGAAGTGCCATCTACCCATCATCATTTGTCATTTATTAAAATCACTTTACCTGTCAGTGGTTGTCAGGACTGATTGGTATATTAAAGATAAACAATTGCTACATTAAATATGTCCAGTAGTGCTTCAAATAGTAAGGTGATAACTTACTCTATGTCTGTAATGAGTACCTGTTTTTATATAACATTAAACAGGAATTCTACAAATATCTGCACTACTTATTAAATATATAAACACACATTTCTTTACATTGCTGGTGACTGGAACCAGCCTACCAACACAAATATTGGATTGAATGTTTATTATATTTATATTTTTACAATTCATTATTTAGTTTTGTATTAGTTATTTCATTTAAAATTTTACTAATGACAATTACATTTATATAATGACCATGAACTTTCACTTATTTTCACAACTTGGTCGTCATTGGGTTCACAATTCCTGTCACTGCTACTGTGAACAATTCTGAACAGGCTTTCTATAGAAAGTTTTTTCAAGAATGATGCATTTAACACCATGTTAAAGAGTTTTGTTTACATTTTAACCTTTATCATTCTTTTATCAGAATGCCCTTTAATAGCTTTACAAAAAGGGCATTTATGTTTTCCAGAAAATGCTTTTCAAATTCTCTGCAGAGATTTATAGATATATGAGGAGCAATTAAGTAAAACATGAATGTGCCATGCCAATTTACTGTATTTTCCTTTCACCAGAGGCATTATTTTCTCCAATGACATTTTTTTCTGCAATGATAATGGATCATCATCCTACAATAAAAGCAGTAGTATGAATGATCAAACTGATGATTTATTCACAACAGATGTTGCTTACATTTCTATGTCTAACTGCACTTCAACTAATTCAGAAGGAAAACCTTTAAAAATTTAAGATTTAATGAGATCCATTTCTATCAATGTGTGGGCTTCTCTGGGCCTTATCCCAAGGATCCAGTCATTACAAGAGATAAAGGGCAAAATCTTTTCAATTGGATTCATATATCCATTTACACCCATAACTTCATAATGAGCCCCCAACTTAATTGGAGGGTTTGCCCACTGTTCATCATTTGCCCTTGTTACAGTCGCATAAAAAACGTGTCATGTTCATTAACACAGCCTTTTCATATCCATTCTGCATGTGTAGTGACTTCCTAGTGTAATAGGGCTTCTCTCACTTTATCAAACAGTAGGTGGATAATGATGAGCGTGACATGGATATGTGTGAGTGTCACTGTTCTGGGACCAATTGACTCTGTATATCTCAACCTTCTCATAAAATCCTGTGAATGTATCTCTTTTTCTGTGTAAATACAGTATGTTTCAAATGGGACTTTAAGCCCTGAACTATCCTCTAAATAACCTCACTTTGGTTAGTTTGGGACCAGTTATTTCACCATACAGGATTTGAAAATACTGTAGACTGCAAACTGATGCTACCTGTCATGTTTTTCAATTTCATTGGCTAAATTGCTGCATATACATGCACCATAATACAGGTCAAAGGCATAATAACAAAGAAAAATCAACTTAAATCACCCCAGCAAATTTACTTTGAGCTATGCAGTTCTTTAAAAAGAATCAAATAATAGAGGTTTTATATTCTGTGCAAATAGCATTTATAACTATTCACACCTGCATGGAATTTTACCCACAAAAGGGTTATTAAAAGACTAATTCTTTGGAATGGTCTTCAGGCGGACAAAAGTGGTGCACCAATGCCATTGCTCCAAATAATTTATAAGAGTGATGGTTAACATACAACTGCAAACAGTCTTAAGCACTTTTACTAGTCTTAGTCTTTATTCCACAGAAATGTGGGTAAAAAGTAGATTTCTGTAGAATCTGCATCAAAGAGGATTTTACAAAGATTGTGCTGATGTACATCACAGTGAACCTTAAAAGACCAATGGGACACCCCTTACTGTTTAACAATAGCTGTTCTATAAAGTGCTGGAATGTTTTAAAACTTGTAACACACTCCTCTGCTACACAGAACCATTTTGTTAAGTGTATCTCTCAGCTTGCCGCTAAAATAAATGTTCTAAATAAAAACAAAATGGAGATGAAACAAGTAACCATGTAAAGAACCATTTGTGAACATTTCTCTGAATTGTCATGAGTTTATATATAGCCACTGTCTTTTCTAAATATCCTTAAAGAATTTTACTCAAATTTTTAAGGGTGTACATTTGATGGGACTGCACATTTTGAGGAGATCCGTGGTTAAACACAAACTCATTGTTAATGGATGAGTTGGACCAAACGTATTTAAGCTGAGAAATCACCAAAACTGACCAGTCAGGATTGGAACTGAAATGGTTTGCAGTAAACTTCTTGTATTTAATGTTCTTTGTGAGGTTTTATGTGTATTTCCTGCAATTCAGAGCTTGCTAGTCCTGTATTGCCCATGTTCTTAGTTCCCTCATTTTGTGATATGTTCTAGTAGATTCTAATTTGAATCTTGCATTCCAGTTTCTAATTGTTGATTCTACAGAATCAATCCTGTTATCCACACTGACTAGGATAACTCAAAAACACACAGACTCAGTATTAGCTCCCAAGCTCTTCTTGCCAGTAATGGATCTTGGTCTCACAAAGCCTCTGGCTACAAGCATATTTAAAACCACCGCAGACTTTGAGGTGTTAGACCTTCCTGAGACCCCTGGCAGTCAAAATCCACCCCACTGCCTCAGTCACCCTGTTTTTGGTTCTCATTTAATACAGAAGGTAGGGTCTACAAAGTATGCAAACTGTAAAGGCATTGGCAAATAAAGAAATATGCATACAGAACATCAAATTAACCTTAAAGCTGTACAACAGTCTGTATGTCTGTAAAAGGTAGGCACCATATGGTGAGGGGGTTGCAGACGTGGAGTGGGAACTAAATGCCTTGTTGGCACCATTGTGATTTTTTTTCTTTGTCAATCAAAAGTGGGCTCCAACTGAACAGATGAGCGACTTGAACAACTGTCTTCACCCATTTGCATAAGGGGTGAACCACCCCCTCACAACACACCCATCAGAGAGGATACTGGAGCAGTTATTCCAGTGTAGCTCTGTGCTCAGTTCTCTCAGGTTCAATCTGCCGAACTATGTAATACTGTGCAAAGCTGGTGTTCTGTGGCAACTGTGAAAAATCAAGCAGCACAAAAAAGACTTTAGGGCTTTTTTTCTGTGTCTATACAGCTCTGTGTGGGTTGTAGGGCACCCTAGCCAGACAAAGAGAAAACAATAGAATACCCATTCACCACACTTTATGCTCACTGCTCACAGCCACATGCCTTACAAAAATCTATTTCTTCAAAATGTTCATTATTTCAGTTTAGTCTTTGAAGTTGCTTTTCACTACCAACATGAAATCTACAAGGCAGTTGAATATTATGAATGATTTGTCACAGGATTTTTTTTTTTTATTATTGTGTTCTAATCAGATAAAGTCAACCTGGGAAAGCACAAAACATGGTTTTGTATACAAGTATTTTGTTTACTGAAGGAAGATCATTATCTAAAGCTAACTGTGAAAAGTGAAATTTAATGAGAAAAAGTGAATATCTCTTAGTTAATTAGTTCAGTTAATCAATTAACCCCTATAGTTAATACTTAAGATCAATTATACAAGACACACAAATGTTTGTCTTCTCCCAGCCCTGTTAAGTCTAAAAATAACATTTCTAGCAATGCGAAGGAGGTTTAAAAGCATCTCTACATGCAGCACACTATGTAGTGATTACACTCTGGAAGAAACAAGAAAGGACATTTTGTAATATACCAGCTGGAATAGGGTTAAAAAGCTCTGGGACCCCAGCAAACCACAGTGAGAGCCATTATCTCCAACCAGAGAAAATGAAAATTCTTTCAAGAGCACAGTGACAATTCATCTGGAAAATCATCAAAGAACCCAGACACACATCTAAGGAACTACAGGCCTCCCTTGACTTAGAGAAGGTCAGTGTTGACAATTCAACTGCTAGCAAGAAACTGAACTAAAATTATACCCATGAGACAACTGACAAAAAGTTAACACAGCATTTAACTGTAAGTTTTTATTCCAGCGGTTTATTCCATCATGGTGTTTGATTGTGATGTTAATTGGTTTAATTGATAGGAACTGGGATGTTTTCAGCAATTTGATAAGTAAAGACTTTTTTATGTCCTAAAGTCTAATAGGAATGTCTTAATCTTCCTGCATTAAACAGTGTTTAACCTTGCCTTGTTATTTTCAGCCTGAGCGATAGAACAATATGACATTAAACACAGCCAAGGACATGGAGTCATCTGAATTGTTTTTTGTTTATGTTGCTAGAATACACCATTGCCTTTCTGTTACTCATGAGGCGCTAATGCAGGTGGAGTTGTTGATATTTTAGCTTGGCTGTACTTGTGAAAACTTGTCCTCTGTTGGCTGATGGATTTGTCTGATTTGTCCTGCTCCACCCACACTTGAATGAGCACTGGAAATATTCCCTCTCCCACCACACACATGATTTGCATCAAAATCATATTTAGCCTGACCTCTGCGGATTAGTCCAACTGCTATTCTCTCCCAGCAAAAGACATGTGACGCTCCCCCACGTGTGTGTGCAGCTTTGGTGATTTGAGACTCTGGCCTTTGCTAACTCTTAATCTGCATACTATTAAAACACATTTTATTTGAAAGTGACAGTTTCACAAAACATCAAATTTCAACTTCCATTAACCCTGGACCGATTTATTTTGGTCTGGAGCTCTACATTGAACTATTTAACTAATGGACAAAACCCTGCATCAAAGCCTGCATAGTTTTTTATTCTATATTGAAAAAAGTATATAATAAAAGAGAACAGGCTAGATTTCACATATATCTATAATAGTTTTTGGTACTTGTCGAGTGTTGTCGTGTTTTCTGTTGTTCTTCTTAAAGCCCTGTATTTGTTTTACTATAAAATAAATTAATTTATTACAGTTTTATATTTATAGTGATGGAAAACAGCAGGGTTTTTCTAGACTTAGGCAACATAAACAGGGACTTGGCACTGATAGGGGCTAAAATGTTGGAAAAATGGGCATTGTAATCTGTATGAGAAGGTGTAATTGTTAACATATTCCTATTTTAAACAAACTCCCCTTAGGGAATCCATTTAATTTGAATGATCTCAGGAGTCAGCTCTACTGCCTAAAAGTCATTATCAGGTGGCAATTCTCTTTTCACTACCAACAGTAGCAAGAAACTAAGAAGCTAGCTAATATCCTGGCTTATTAATTGTCTCTAAGAAAATATTGCTTGCTGATTTTTCATAAAGATTTGTGTGTCAATATGTGTTTAAGTCTGTATATGAATCAATAAGCTTTTTCAACATATCAACTGGTTCAGACATTAGAGAGAAGCTAGAAAGCTATACGTATTGTAAATGCATCTACTTATCTGTTTCTCTTTCAGGACATTTTTGAGAGCAGATTGCTTTCTCCAACAATGGTTTTCATAAGAATCCTAGGTCAGGACACAATGACAATAAAAATGCCTGGTTGATAGGTTTCATGGCTGGGACAAGCAAAAGACCATTATAACTGTGAAATACCTGTGGAGCATCTTGGCTAGGACTCAGAATGACTAGGCTCATCTAGGGCTGAAGGTAGGCTGGTCTAATAAAGCTAAGGCATGGAACAGATGGAGCTAGTCACTGAGAGAGCCAACGAACAAAACGGTTCACCCAGTTGTACAGGACAGAACAGCGGTTAAGTGCAGCAACCACATGCATTTCAATGCCAAGTGTGCCTGCCTTGGCTTGCACCAGCTGTGAATTTGTGTTCTATAATGACTAATGTATGGAGATGTAGGAAGGTGTTTTAAGTTGGGGATGCTTTTAGCATTTGGCTTGGTTATGTTTAGCATTCGCTCATGCAGTGTATTTGCTATTCTAAGGTCCTGCAGCCTCTGTAAACATAGTTGTAGGAAAAGCTGCCCTTTAATCACTATCTAGTTGTTCTGGAGATTGACTTGTATAAGGAATAGCAGCTTTAGAGCAAATATTGACTAAATGTTCAGGAAACTGAATTTGCTCTTTCTTGATTAGCTGTAGGGCTAACATTAGCTAGCTCTTCTAGAGAATTTATTTGTTCTTTCTAGTAAACAGTTATAGTTTTAAGACTACCAGTATCATCTAGCTACTATTATCTAGCTGCTCCTGCATTTTACCCAGTAAAATGCAGCCACAAATCTAACATTATTTTTATCATATGTGAACACACTACATCAAAATGTGAACAGCATGAAATTCTTTCTCTGCATTTTACCCATTCACCAAGTCAAGTAGTGTGTAGCAAGAAACACAGCCCCCAAGGAACAGTGTGTGGGGATGGTACCTAATTCAAGGATACCAAAATCCACTGATTACAGGGACAACTCCCTAACCAATAGGGTTGCACTGCTAGCTAGTGTTGCAGCTAACATCTGCTGGATCATTCTCTCTTTTGGGGCAAATACGGAAACCAGAGTCAGCCTTGTTGAAGAACAAACTGGTATCATATGTTATAACCAAGTTATAATCTACAGGCAACTAAAGTAACTTGAATCAGTGTGTCAATATGTGTCAATATGTCAACTGTGTCAATATGTGACACAGCCACAAATAAGAAAGGCTACTGGTAAATGTTTTCTGTTCTGCTGGATTTCTTTTTGTTGTGTTTTGTTTTGTTTCAATTGCAGAGTCCCTGCTGAAGTGACTGCTTTCTTTGTTGGCAATGCATTTCAACACAATTAAATCCTTCTGCAGCCCAGGCAAGATTATATTATTATGGCATTATTAAATATCATAGCTTTGATATAGATAAATGTTTCTCCTACACTAGAGACAATGAAGCAAGTAAAACCTTGACAAAGCTACTTGCGGACTGGTGATTCAAAATGAACCAATTAGGCAACTCCCAGTATCCTTCTGGTTCTCGATGGGCTGTTCAGCTCTAATTGCCCGAAACAGGCAGGGGAGGATGGAAAAGACTAAAGAGCAGAGGAGGTGGCTTGTGGGATTGTGTAACTGATGTGTTTATTTGTGCCAGAATGCTTCCTGAAGGCATGTGAACTGAGGTGCTTCAGCGTAAGCAATATCTTTATCATTAGGGTGTGTGTTTTGGTGCGAAGGGACACACTTAAGCAGTGTCTGTTGTCAGTGGTCTTTTTGATATATATACCTTCAAACAGCCCTCAAATACTATAACATCACTGAAAGGCATGAGGCAAAGTAATATCTCAGCACTGGAGAACAGTGTGTTCTTTCCAGCACTGTCTGCATACCACAGCATGTGTTGTGTGTGTGTGTGTGTGTGTGTGTGTGTGTGTGTGTGTGTGTGTGTGTGTGTGTGTGTGTGACTAACATTGCCTTCAGCTACCCTGCTGAAGGTCCTGCATTTTGTGCTGTCAGCCTCCCAACTGAATTATCAATCAGCGCAGTATTGCTAAAATATTTATTTCTTTATTCAAGAGGCTCTTTTCCCCTAGCCTATCCGCATAGCACCGTATAAATCAAAGCCACGGTTAAGGGAAGGCAGTGCAAAGACAAAGTGACATTCAACACTTGCTGCTGGAATTAAAGGGAGAAATCAAATCTAAGAGATTGAGGGGCGGTTAGGAGAGGAGGGGCATACCATTGCCTCTGTACTCTGCCACAGTTACAACGTCCAGTGTTAATTATGGGAATTTTAAGGCTGTTTCTTTGGGTGAACCTGTGGTTGGGAACTTTACCTCCAGTAACACGGTGGTGTGTCCTCACTGAGGAAGGTTCAGTGTTGTAACAGTTGGTTAGTAGATTGACACACACGCTGAGGAAGATTTATTCTTAAACATAACCACTGAAAGACATTTCAAACTAAGATAGGAACCCATATTGACTACAAATAGGTAAGCAAAGAACAGCTGGGAATAGACAGGTGAAAACACTAAACAGCACAGTAGGACGGAGGCGGAGCCAGGAACACAGCAGAATGTATTATGAGAGGGGCATGACAAAAAAATCTTCATAAACAGAGTGCCAATACTACATTTTAACAAAGACAGAGAGACGAGCACTAAACAGAATTAGGAGTGAGAAACATGGAAAAGAACATGATGAGACTGTTATAAGTGTGTTCTAAATAGACCCCTAGTTACTTTTATTTACTTAGAAAAATTAAGGGCAGACTATAGGCAACAGAATTGCTAGAGAAACCCACTACCATTAAATAGGTTTGC
Organism: Rhabdalestes septentrionalis; assembly: GCA_037832545.1. NCBI lineage: Eukaryota > Metazoa > Chordata > Actinopteri > Characiformes > Alestidae > Rhabdalestes > Rhabdalestes septentrionalis. The sequence goes on along the minus strand of JBBMFX010569270.1, from coordinate 3,149 downwards.
TCATTGCTTGCTATTCGCATTGCAACACTATTAAATTTTTTTTCATCTGTTAGGTTAACCTAGTGTTATAGTGCTACCAGTTATAATTACATCACCTCTGCCAGCTTGTCTTCTGCCCCTAGTGCATCATGGTGCCAAAATATACACTTTCTTCCTTTGTTTCATGGTCTAGTTCTGAAGCTCACATGCTTATTTTAGGTGTTCTTGATGGTGGACAGCCGTCAGTATGGGCACTCTGACCAGTCTGTGACTATATGCAGCAATATACACCGACACCCTTTTTCCTCATAACCAGCAGCCAGTATTTCAGCAAGTTGTCCTGCAGTGGCTCAGAAACTCATCAGGTTTATCCCACATGAGCTCCTGGGACACTGCAGTACACTTGTGGCATAATATATCTCACCCCTTGAAAGGTGTCAAATGAAATAATCAATGCAATTAATTGTCATTCCTGTTAGTGTTTTTGTGTGTGTGTGTGTGTGTGTGTGTGTGTGTGTGTGGTATATAGAGAATAGGACATACTTGCAAACTGTGGTGTGAACATGTCATATAACCGAACTATATACACCCATGGGGGCAATTTCATAACATATAGTTAATCATGCAAATTATGTTTTAATGAATACTTGTCTATATTGTAAAATCTTGAACATAAAAACTAAAATTAAAACAATTAAAAATATATTGTAACTGTACACTATACTGTCCTGGGGACTTATATGGTGTGTTATGTGCATTTTTCTACTGCGTGCAACCAAACTAGGTCGTCCACTTGGTTCATAAATATGATGCTAACAGCATTAGCCCAAACAGTCAAACATTTTTATGCAAGTGAGCTTCTCGAAACGTCTTATATCAAGCCTGTCACACCCGAGGGCACCCTGTACATGTCTTTATGGAGTGTAAATTCAGACTACATATTGAATAGAACTTGCCTATTGCCCATAAAGTGCATATTTACAGACTGTACAGTGAAAACAGGACACTTTTAGACAATATATTGTGTAAACATATTTTGTAGTTCCATGTAGTTCCATGTCTCGGATGATTATTCAACAGCAATGAACAATGTTTATTATAGGGATGTAAATGATACCATTGGTAATTGTTATTATGATATTAGCTTCTGCACTGCAGATATTGCAGATGGCGGAAATATGCAAATGTAATGTGGACAAGGCAATAAATGTAAGCTAAATGTGAGATTTATTAACAAAAATGGGGAAACATGGAGCAAAAACAAATGGACAATCACTCAGACAAAAACAAGGCAAAACACAGAGAAGCGAAACATGGGGCAAAAACAGAGATCACTTAGGTGAGAATACTAAGATGTGAATAAAGAGAACATTGGTTTCGAAACAAAGAAAGAGATGGGGATGCTCACAAACTAGGAAAATGAAAACACCTAAACAAGGAGGGGAAAAGGATAACTGGGAAGTAGAGCTAATATGAGGCTATGACCAAAACAATAAAACTCACATGAAAAATAAACACATAAAAAAAAACAATAGGGCAATACATTTATTATGAGAAGTTTTTGAGGGGGGACACAAATAATACAGTCAAATTGTGCTTATAATGTCCCCACAGTGAAAAACTTTGCTTCTATCATTAATATTGTAACATGGAGACTGCATCATTATGGTAAATTTCACTGTTTTTTTCCAGGGTCAATGACAAAACAGATTTTTCTTCAAAACTATTTATTGTATTGTTATGTTGTTTACAGTCAAGCCATCAACATACAGTACAATTTAAACATGACTGTTACTGTGAAAAATCAATTATTAAATAATCAATTTACAGGAAATGCCTTATGTAAAAAAAAATCTGCAATTTAAAGCAAACTTAGATTAATGAACAGGCTCTAAATATGGCGTCACACAATGCCAAAATAAGAGCATGCAAAATGGCTTGCCGCAAAAATGTACCTCTCATAATTGTTTAAGCCACGAACGTCAATGTGGAACTCGAGGGCACAAAATTAAGAATTGAGTGCACGGTTGGGATACTATTGCGCAAAAGCTGTATTTTTCCTCTCTCAAATGTCTTTTTTCCTCTTGATGTGTTAAATGTCCTCGCGCGTGTAGTAGATTACAGACGAGCAGCTTTTTTGCTCATGTGAGATCATGTGGGTTTTCGCAGTTTGGGGGCGGGTTTTAGCCATGTCTACCTATGAATCCTATTTGCCGATTGTTCCTGGCTTTGTGATTGGCTTAACAAAGTTCCTGCAGAAAATTCAAAGATGCCGGAGGAAAAAGTACGGCAACAGATCGGTTAAACGCAAGGTATAGTGAGTTTATAGTGTATCGACCTAGTAATAGTAATTCAATAGTTAGATCTTATATCTTAAACAAACGATAAAGTCACCAATTCCCTTTTCACTCACTCCTAAATGTTATCATGGTATGTTACCATTTTCTCAGTACCAGCTTTCTTCAGTGGATCAACAAAACACAAAATATAATGGATGGTTTTGCAGATATACCATCAGTCTTGGTGGGTTTGTGTGTGATATCCCCTCATCAACATGGAGGAATGACTTAAACTAAATTAAAAATTTAAAAATGAAAAATGTATCTGGCGCTGTAAAACATCACCATTAGATAGGGTTCAGTGACATTTTTCCAGCGACTCCTCGTTTAACAAAAAAGCCCCCCAGATATCCAAAGTTTTGGCCGAGATCCTTTCACCTTGGACGAAAATAATGGGACACCGAATGAATCTCCGTATTAAGGCAACCAAGGGGTCGTTGGAAAGAGTGCAAGATATAATATAATCTATAATACACTATTTACATTTATAGATATTTTAGTACTTTTTTAAATCCCGTGGACACCCTGTAAAACTATAATAGGGATACTAGTGCCAAAGCAGCTAAATAAAACACACACACATCCAACAAAACTGATGGCACAGATCCGTGGTCCACCCTATTTGATGGACGCTTCCAAGAGAAAGAATCCAGACTCGCTTACTTTGAACATTTCATGATTTTTCAATAGCTCTCGTAATGCGTGTGTGTTCATGAAAAGTTTGGAGTGAATGAAAGAAAAGGCAGAACGCTGAACATTGTAGAATGCTGAAACAAGGTGCGGGCCGTGGAAAGGGAGGGGGCAACTCAACTGTTTCTAAATGCATTATTT
>JBBMFX010569247.1:0-15005 GCA_037832545.1 Rhabdalestes septentrionalis | reverse complement strand
TCAGGGTTGTCATATTTTTTAAAAGCTTAAAAAGATTCGGGGCTTTTGAAGTGAGATTTGGGGCTTCAGTCCCCAAATCCACCCCTAAGCTCTGCCCCTGACCCCCCGGTGCTCCTGGATCCATGTACGCTACTCCCAGAGGTCCCGAAAGGACGTGCCGGGGGAACAGAAAACCCTTCGGTCGATCCAAGATGGTAATCCCTCCTCCACACTGTTTATTGGGGCATCCGAACTCTCCGGCTTTGGGGGGAACTCACGCTTGTCCCGCCCCTTCAGACAGGGTGCTCGTGCACTCCCTCCTTCCGGGCAGAGCGTTTGCCTTCTCCATCTTTCCAGGCGGGGCCTGCCCTCCCCCCACCCTCTTCACACTCTCTTCTCGATCTGCAAGGTTCTTTTCACTCTTTCTTTCCACCCAACCCTCTATCCCAGTTTCAGTCCAGTTCCTCACCTTTACTCCAGTTTAATCCTCAATAACAGCCCGGTTATCAACCCCAGTCTCAATCTATTTTTCAGCATCATTTTCAGGTTAGTCCTCAGTTCCAGCCTAATTCCCAATCTCAGTCTAGCCTTCAGCTCCAATCTGGTTCTCAATCCCTGCCTATTTTCCAACCCCAGTCTCAGTCTAGTTTTCCACCTTTACTTCAGTTTAGTTCTCAGTCACAGCCCAGTTTTCAACCCCAGCCTCAGTCCATTTTCCAACACCAGTCTCAGTTTAACCCTCAGTTCCAGCCTCACTTTCAGCCACAGGTTAGCTTTCAGCTCCAATCTGGTTCTCCATCCCAACCCAGTTTTCAACCCCAGACTAGATTCCAACCCCAGTTTCATTGTAGTCTACAGCTTCCGTTCCAGTCCAACCCTCAGTATCAGCTTCACTCTGCTCATCAGCTTCCGTCTGCTCATCAGATTCACTCTGCTCATTAGCCCCAGTCTGCTCATCAGCGTCAGTCTGCTCATCAGCCCCAGTCCCTCGACTGGAGGATCTGTCCCTACACCTACTCCGGCACCTTGTGGCGGGAGAAGGTTCCTTGAGTCAGTTTCTACACCGACCTCAATCTCCTTCAGGCCAGCTTCAAATTCAGTTGTCTTCGATCCGTGCTAACACAGATTTTTTGTGTGTTTGTGAAAAAAAATGTGTGTGTACTAGTCTCCATTTCCTACTGAATAGATCCTTGTCTGTAAAACCTCTGTGTAATGTTGGTAACTGCTAGGAAATCGCTGAGGGTCCCTTAAGCAATGTACTGCTCCCCGGTGCCCCTCATTGGTGGCAGCCCTGCTTCACTTGATGAATGGGTTAAATGCAGAGAAAGAATTTCACATTGTTCTCGCTGTGTGCTGTGGTTTGATCAAGGTGCCACTTTACTTTACTTTACTTAACCCCCCATGTTGGTAACCCAAACCTTCTGTTTGAGAACCCATGCAGAGGATGGTATGAAGTGGAGTCAGTGGAGATGAGAGGTCTTGCATCAATTTTTGTAACCACTACTCATTAGTGCATGCAGGATGTCATGGGCAAGTTGATAGACCTGTCTTACATTTCCATGATCCCTATTATATGTCTCTGTGATTAAAGTTGGTAGTGTCCAGCTATGTAACCAGTTAACCTTAGAGCTTGGCAATTTCCACAGCTCATACTGCTGCACATAGTTCTAGTGACTGTGGGACCATCTTGGCTTTACCTAAAATTAACAGTTCAAAATATCTTTTAGCCTGAATGGTCCTGAGATATGGTACCAATGACCATGGTGGATGCATCAGAGAACACACATAGCTCTGTTAGAAAAGCTTTGAAGAGTGATATTGCAGTGTATGTATGGGGAATGTGAAATTTGTTCAAATGATGCCAAGAGGCCTTCCAGAACTTGGCCCTCTGTCCGAGACAATGTCCTAGGGGAACCCATGTAAGTGGACTACATGCTCTAATATCAGTTCAGCTATAGTTTTGTCTGTGGGGAGTCCAGTCAAAGCCACCAGATGCACAGCCGATCTACAATGGTACACTTCCCACTCGACTCTGGTAGACTGGGGATAAAATCCAACCCAATGAGCGACCAAGGACATCCAACAACCTGGACATACTTCTGAATCCCTTCGCCCATGGGGGGCAACCTAAAGGCTCTCCTAATGAAGCGAAGGGTCTGATGGACCCTGGGGTGGGTAGCAATGGTTGAACCATGTCCCCACTGAAGCACTTTGGATCTCAGGGAAGTGGCAACAAAGAGACGTCCAGACAAGGTGACTGCTGGAGGAGGTTCCAAGGCATGCGTCTGGTGAATCTGTCCCTCCAGCTCCCATTGACAAGTTGAGAAGGGAGGAGAGATGCAGGGTACCTCTGGGGTGCCTCGATTTCGTATTGATGAGATTCGATACCAGACGGTATGTGAGATGAACAATTGTTCAAAAAACAGGGCAAACATTGCATTCATCAGGGTAATCTGTTTTACATGTTGTATGGGGAGGAGATTTTGGTGGTCAGTCCAGGGTCACCATAAATGGTTTCCGCCACCCTGGAGCCAGTGAAGCCAAACTTTCAGAGCCTACTTGATGGCCAAGAGCTCATGGCCCCCTACCCCGTATCGCTGCGAAGTGGGGTTAAATTTTCTGGAGAAGAAATTGCAATGACACACAACCTCCAACTTCTCGGGATCCATGATCACACCTGTGACAAACCCAAGAATGTTGTGAAACGCTTGTGAAGAGCATATTTTTCCAACTTACAGTAAAGTTGGTTGGCCTGCACCCTCTGCAGGACTGCCCGAAGTGCTGGATGTGTTCCTCTTCAGGTCTGGAATACATAAGCACAGCATACAGATATACAAAACCCATTGGCCCAACATTTAATAGGAACGGAATAATATGGTCTGATCTGAGGGACCGTGATGGGGTGGGGCTCACCTGTTGATCAATTCACAGGCAGAGTTGAATGAGGCCATCCATGGTGATGGCGAGCTCTCGCCCTGATAGCTCATCCTTCATGTGAGGAGCCACCCCCAGTTAGAAGGTAGTCTGAAGTGCTGCTGCTCTCCTGGCCAGTGCCTGGAACTCCACCGCATATTTGCTCACTGGCCACTCAGCCTGGCGGGATGGTACCACCTCCCTACCTGGATGATGGAATGAGGCCTTGAGGTGAAGACAAAACTTGGGATACCAGTCGGACAGCAGTGGACCACTGTTTTGGTCCAACTGTGCAGTCATGGCAGCGGCAAACTCTGCTGAATCCATGACAATGGTTCCAGTCATCCTCTCACACCTTGAGAGGTTAGCAACTACACGATTGGAAAGTGGAGTCACGACACGACTGGTTAGGGTAGTCGCTACACGACTGGTTAGGGCAGTCGCTACATGACTGGAGAGGGTAGTGGCTACACGACTGGAGAGGGTAGTCGCTACACGACTGGAGAGGGTAATCGCTACACGACTGGAGAGGGTCGTCGCTACACGACTGGAAAGGGTAGTTGCTACACGACTGGAGAGGGTAGTCACTACGCGATTGGAGAGGGTCGTCACTACGCGATTGGAGAGGGTCGTCACTACACGACTGGAGAGGGTCGTCACTACACGACTGGAGAGGGTAGTCACTACATGACTGAAGTGGGTAGCATGGTGGAGGAACCCAGAGGCAGAGAGTTGGTAGACCACACATTTTGATATAAGAATTCCCACCGAAATCTGTGTTCTCAACCACATACAAATGTATGGCTTAGGAAGAGGACTCACGGTTAGAAGATCTAGATGACTGAGGAGTAGAGATTGTAGAATAAAGGACTGATTACTCATACTGATAAATTACTTTGATTGTCCAGTGAAGTTCAGAAGTGGAAACATCATGAGACATGCCTTCTTCTCAGCAAATGGTACTAGAGCATATTATGTAATCAAATGTAACATAAACAGAGTATTGTCCTTGGAAATATTTAAGAAGAATTTAATCTCACTGGACAAGAAGACAATGACCCCAATTACAGGGCCAAAAGAACTCAAGATTGTTTTCTAAAAAAGGTAAAGATGCTTGGACAGCCTAGCCTAGCCCACAGCTGCCAGTTTTTGTTCAGATCACAGTCAGTCAAGATCACAACAGATTGCACTTGGTTTCAGTCTTCAAACAGTCTTCAAACAGTTGTTTATAAAGAAACAATGCCAACACATTGGCCGTTTGTGGATACAAATTGACACCACTGGCTTAGCCATTCTCCTGACTTTAATTTCTTTGGACTTGGGACCCTCATTACCTTGTATAATTGAAAACAGGTTTCCAGTAAGAATTAGTGTTCTTCTCTAAATGTGCTGAGCAGAAAATTTGATTCCAAAGAATTCCAACTGCATAGCCTCTAGTTTCCACAAAACAACAGAGTGTTGTCTAAATGTCTGTGACAGAGGGAAGAGAGACCCTAATGATCTTCTCAGCTGTCCTAACTATTCTCTTTAGGGTATTGTGACCCAAAATAGATCAGTTATTGTACTAAGCCATTATGCAGCTACAGAGACTGCTCTCTACAGTCCCCCTGTAGAATACTGGAGAACTTGGAGGACGGTGTGTGACTTTGCACTCCTCGGTCTCTGCAGGAAACACATTCTTGGTGATGGATGTGGTATTGAACGTCCATGTGAGGTTTTTTGCGATGTGAACACAAAGGATCCTGGTCCTCTGGGCAATCTCCAGTGAAAAGTTGCTGATGTTCAGCAGCAAGTGATCATGTCATGCCCTCCTGAAATCAACCTTCTCTTTTGTTTTACCCACATTCAGAGACAGGTTGTTGGCTCTGCACTGGTCCGTGAGATGTCGCATTTCCTCTCTGTATGTTGCCTCGCTGTTCCCATTAATAAAACACACCATGATCTTGTCATCAGGAAACTCGATGACTGGTTTTAGCTGTGCATTGCTGCACAGTTGTTGGTTTTTGTGTATAATCATAAGAATGTCTAATGGAAATGGAAATATCATGTAATACTTGTTCTTGGACAAATCTATGTAGAACAGTAAAAGTGAATGGTCTATTGTAAATGTGTTGTGTTCTTGCAGGGGACAGGATCGCTGTCGACACTTTGTCATTAACCAGACCAGTGATGGCATGTTGGTGGTATCTGGTGACTCCATCACTCACAACAGTCTGCCAGAGCTGATTGATTACTTTAGGATCACACCCATCCAGCCATTTGGGGAGTGTCTAATATCAGAGAAAGAAGACGAGGTATGAGAATATATGGACACATGCTGTTTAACTATTAGGAAGTATTGATGGTGTCCAAAAATCTGTAAATTGGGTCACCCCTGGCTCCCCTTAAGTTAACTATTGATTACTATTGTTCAAGATCTGGGGGATTTTTGATTGATGTACTGCTAAGCATACTCTTTCAAACCCTGAGTGAATAATCAGTTACACTCTGCTTCAACTTGCACACATTCATATTGATTTCATTTTCTCAGTACCCTTCGGACGACCTTTATGATGTGGTGCACTGTAAACCCAGTATAAAGTTAGGGGTGAGTGTTCAGGCCTTGTGTAGACTATGGGATCAACGTAGTGATGTCACATCGATGGGTCCTCCTGCTCTACCCCCTAAAAGCAGTCGCAAACTCGTCACATCGGCCTCCATTGACAGGAACAACATTGTTCAGGTAATCAAGCATCTAATCATCAGCAGTGGCATTTTATCTTTAGCCTTGGCATTCAAAGAGGAAGATAAACTCCTGAAAAATGTTTTTGATGGTTTAGTAAAATTCTCCTTTTCAGTTGCTTCTTTAGTTAAGAAAGCGAGTTGCAAGACAAACATTGCAAACAAACACAAAGTGTCAATAGTCACTCAAACTGTTTTTGAAAAACCACAGTGTGACTTACCGTAAGGTTTAAAATATGTAAATGTGTAGCTAAGCACTGTAGGCAGCCTTTTTAAACAATGCCGATTTACACAAACCACCTCAGGAGCAGGAGTTTATGATGGGTGTAATAACATCCATATTAAATACTGAGGAGTCTGATCCATGATAAAGTGTCTCCAGCCCCAAACAATGCTATCAAGCTTTGGTTTGGTGGTGAGATTCAATATTTTAGTTTTTTTTTCTGTGGTCTCACAGCCATGAATGTAAATCTGTGGGTTCATCACACACTCATAAAAAATCATTCTGCAGAATGCTTCTCAGACTAAACCTAAATGAGTCTGAAGTTGAACCCAGACAAAGTTTATGCAGATGTGCATATGGCAAAATAGAATGCATTTATTTGCAACCCTGCCTGAGGGGTGGCCTACCCAATGAAAAGTGCATTCTTATTGGCTACTTGTGTGATGCAGGTGCAACACACCTGTAAGCAAAGTCAGCAAGGGCATGTTAGAAGCATATTAGGCCAAAACACCCAATACTTTTGTCTAGACAAGGTCAACACTGGAAATGACTTAATGTGTGTAAAAATAAGATTCACCATTTTCTGTAACAGACAATGCCCCCAGTTTCAAAGAGAAACTTACCTCTTCGGAATTCCTTGAGTGGAGGACACTCAGATCAGAGGTGGCCACGAAAGACTGATGAAGGACTAAATCAAAGGAGGAGAACTCCCTGGGAGAAAGAAGGGCTTTGTACACTAGACTCTCAATTAAATTGTCACTCAACACCTGATGGCCACCTCTCCACATCTGAAAGACATTACAGTAACCAGAGCAGGTCGCTGCCACAGCTGGATCACTGCAGCTACGCAACTATCCCCTCATCAACTCTCCCCTCATCAACTATCCCCTCATCAACTAACCCCTCATTTCCTGCATTCTCACATCCAACCTTAGTTCCGCCCAAATCTGCCTCGTTCTCTTCTTCCACTCTCCGGTTCCATGAGCAGAGCCAGGCTGGCCTCAATGTCCTCCCTTACACCAACCCGGCCGCGCTGAAGCCCAACCCTCTCTATCAGATCTCCTCTGGACTGTGTGCTGGGCACGACAGCCACTGGGGTCCCGACAGCAAACTCCAGCCAGACCTGTCACCTGAGATCAGGGCCACTTTCTCACCAGACCACACCTACCAGGACATTCCAGGGGCTCAGATCTGTAACACCTACGATGGCGTAACCATGATCCAAAAAGGTGAACTCCTCACTGAGGAAAACAGCACATATGAGGATTTACCTGAGGTGCAGCCTGGTGGCCCACCTGCCCCTGAGAACAACACCTATGAGGACATTCCAGGTACACATACCAACACTTACGCAAGTGTGGAGGAGCTGCAGCCCACACGGCAGGGTTCTCTGGGGAAAAAGGTAAGAAACCAGGAAAAACTACACAAACACAGTTGTGTGCAAAATGTGTTCAAAAAGTTTGTTATGCCCGGCAAACAGATCATCATACTCTAAATTATTTTTTAACTGTAGAGGATGTGTACTTTCACTCCAAAAATCGACAAGACAAATTCATTTTGTTTTTTATATTCTTTTGCAGGCCCATAAATGGTGGAAATTCAAACCAGAAAGCAAGAAGAAGTGATCAAGCTATTAATCTGATGCCACCAGACAGGTGTAGTCAGATGTAAAATATGTTTTATGGTGACAATGATCATTGTTCTTATTGATATTAGTATGTGTAGACTGCATAGTAAATGTTTCATAGTATCATCATTTGCTGTGAGTTCTCTACAGACAACTCAAGTTAAATTAAAAAATATCAGGTAATACAGTAAATACACAAGGCATAAACTGTACTTGATGTTCGGCTCACAATATTAGATTTCCTGTAATTCATTCATCAGCAGAGACATTAAAACCAACAGCCGAATTCTGTGCATGCCCCCCTTGTCCAATCAAAACAGCTCTGACCTGTGAAGGTGTGCTGTGTTATCTGGCTCCAGGATGTTGGCAACAGATCCTGTAAGTCCTGTCAGCTGCACGGTAGGGCTTCATGGGTCAAAATATTAATCCAGCACATCTCACAGTCAGCGTCTTTAACTCTTCAGCATCACGCCACCTCCATCGGCTTGCCTTCGTCCCACAGTGCATCCTAGTGCAAAGCTGCAAAGCGCTATATTCTGACCCCACCCCACATTCAATTCAATTCAATTCAATTCAATTTTATTTATTTAGCGGTTTTTACAACCAGGTTGTCACAAAGCAGCTTTACAGAGTCCAGGTCCGAGCCCCTAGTGAGTAAGCCGAAGGCGACAGAGGCGAGGAAAAACTCCCTCAGATGGAGGAAGAAACCTCGGGAGGAGCTGAGACTCAAAAGGGGAACCCGTCCTCCTCAGGTCGACCCAGAGAGGAAGAAAAGACAGAAAGAAAGACACTAATGAAGCAGAGTCTAGCTGGAGCTGGTCCTTCTCTGGATGCCTCAACGACCTCGCAGGGTTGGCCTTATTTCTTCATGAACTCTTTTTGTGCAGCAGTACAAAGACCAAAAGTGGAGTTACGAGGATTTCACCAGACAGCGAAGATAGGCAAATTACTGTCAGCTGGCATTGTAATGAGATAATCAACTTTATTCACTCATCGGTCAGTGGTTTTAATGTTGTGGCTGGCCAGTGTACGTTAATCGGCATACATCAAAAAGACCAAAATAATGTAATCACATGTATATTTAATTCTATTTCTAAACATTCTACACTCTAGATCCAGCTTTCTATGCCTGAGCCTAATAGTTTAGTTTTTTTTTTTTAATGCAGATGCGGTACTTACATTAAAAAAATTGTTATCCATATATAACATTTATACTCGTGTTGCTTTAAAATGCTTAAATAAACTCGGGAAACCCAACAATTACTGCCTCACTTCTCTCTGTTGAGTGGACAACAGATTTGCTGGATGCTACAGACTACACTGATGGAGAACATAGCAAAACTTATATATTCATGTAGTTCCTTGTGTGGCTTCTACAACATTCTCTCACATAACACCTGCTATTAAAGTGTAATATTTCATTCTCTCAGCTGTATCTAACAATGGCTCTGAATGTAGTCAGCGGTCATTAATGGAAAAGTGATTCACAAAACCAGGGGCATCTGTGTAAATGAATATGAATATTCCTATGCAAGGTTAATCATTAACAGTGGGAATGCTACTGAGGAAACAGGACGTGAAAATTTGATCCAGTTGAGCTGTTGAATAATTTTTTTAACACAATATCCATATAAGAAAAAGAAATGACCACTACAATGTTTCCTTTAGAAGTAGCAATTAAGCGGGTTTCAGACCGAATGCGGCATGCACTGCGCTTGCCGCGGGGCTTGCGCTTTCTCTTAAAAATCATCGAGTTGTGCTCAACGCGCCGCACTTGCCGGGGCTCAGCGCAAAAAAGTGGGCATGGTTTTCTAAACTTTGACCTCGGTGCGCGCACAAGCCATAGGAAATAATGGGTTTCTGAGCTAAGCGCAGCGCATGCCGCGTTCGGTCTAAAACCTGCTTTATCCTTTCCTGTTGTGACGTCGGGTGACCGCTAGGGGTCACCCTTAGTAGCTTTTTGTTTAGTTTGGGATTTGTGTGGGTTCGGCCTCCGACACAGCACATGTGCAACCAGAACACAGTTGAGGGCATTGTTGTTAGTCTCAGCATTGGCATTAAGACTCTAAGACTACTATCTGTATTCTGTTTCTATATCCAGGCCTCAGCAGTTGAGTGACAGTCATTAGATTTGTATTAAAATGCCCAGGATTGCAGTCCAGCACAGGCAGGATCCTCCCTGAGCCGCCTGTCCAGCCTTCGACTCCCACTCCAGGCTCATTTCTCTCCCGTTTATATCCCTACATGGAAGGTTCTGCATGACCATCCAAGTTTATTACAAATTAGAAAGAGTGAAAAATATATTTGAACCCCTAAACCAACTTGCCTCCCCAGTTGTGCATTAGGTAGAGTGGAAACCAGTTTGAACCAGCTTCAGCCTGTCCATCTGATTACGGTATAATAGACCCGCACAGTCCAGTAATGCATTCTCGTCTTCCAGCTCTCAGCACAAAGACGTTTCTAAAAGGTTTGGGCTGTAAACTGGATCCACTTACACACTCATGGTGGATAGGTCTGCAGTAAAAGGCTTCCCAAGGATTTTATCTCCGCAGTAGGGTCACTTACCAAAACTCACCATGCTAAAAATGAAGCAGGACTGCAAGGAAGGGTCTAGTCAAATGAAGCAGGACTGCAAGGAAGGGTCTAGTCAAATAGATTTTATAACAAAATAATTTTGCAGAGATGTTCCCTCAGGTTTTTGTATGTTTGTATGTTGTACAGTTTCAGGATGAGTTCATTTTTATTACCTATAGGGAAATCTGGGGCTTAGAGGTCATGTTCTCAAAATCATCGAGGGAGAGCTTCTTCTCACTCACTCCCTCCCTCACTGAGAGACGAGCCGCCTTTCCTCCAGCCAGACTGTGTGCGGTGCCCTCCACCTCCTCCTCACAGAGAAATTTGTCTCTGTTCAAACCTGACAGGAAAGGAAATCATGCCATTATGCAATAGTACACATGATGGAGCACTATTCTGCACTACAGCATGATTTCTGCAGCTGCTGTACTGCAACTATACAGCAGGTAAAACCTCACAATAGTTATTTGCTTTTCAGAACATGAGGACACAATGACTGATAACCAGGTTTTAAAAATGGCAAACTAACGAGTTTTCCTAATAATTCACTCAATTAAAAATGATTTTTGGTTTGAATATATATCGTTAAAATTTTTTTTATTAATGACTACTTTGAACTTTTACAATAAATGCAAGAGTTCTGCCAAAAAAAAAGAATTTTGCCGCTGCTGAGGTCACTTGGTGTTTGTTATGGTAACTTTAATGTACAGCAGAGGGGTTCCAGTAGTTTAGACCAAAGAGCCGAGAACCCAAGCTGGTGCCCTTTAGCCAGATGTGAAACCACAAACGCTGCTGACACCTCAGATCACCCCAGACACTCCCTCTCTGTGTGTCTTTCAATGACCAATTAAATGTTTTGTTCACTGACCGAAGAAACATTTTTTTAAATGAAATAAATTGTGTAAATAAATGGCATTAGAAACCAGACCACCCACTCAACCATAAAGAAGGTGTGAAACCAGTCCCTACTTCAACTGCATGTACAGTGGCTGAAAACATGTGGAGCAGAACAGTCCTGATTTATTATTAATAACCAAAACGACAGTAACAAATGGTTCCATTCATAAATTGCAGGCACTGATATTCAGAAGCGCATCTTGTCAGTAGGCAGGGCAGGCAGCTGCTTGGGGCCCCTAAGCCACTAGTTGGCGAACGAGAGCTGACATTCCTTTGAACTTTATCAGATAATTCATTAACCTGCAAATCGTGCGCATTATATCGGTTATCAAAACCAAATGACAACTAGAAGAAAATGAAGAGGAGCTAATCATCCGGGAGTGAGAAAAGAAAGAAGAAAAAAGAGGAAGAGGTTAAAGTGTTAATGTGAATGCAGTGCATTTTTATGGCGTAATTTACAAACGTTGGTTTTGTTTTCAATTATTTTGCTATCTGCTATTCATCCTACAGTTTTTACGAACTTTAAAATGGTTTCGTATTTTAAAGTCCATTAACTTGTTGAAAATGGTAACTTGTGAAATTAAAAAAGGTTTACAGTTAACAATTTTTTGTTAATGTCAGATTATTGATTAAAATGATGACAAACACTAGTTAAAGGGGGGGCCCCCAGTGAATTTTTGCTCAGGGCCCCAACAGACCCTAGGATCACCTCTGCTGATATTAATACACGTCTTGGCAGTTTTCCCAAAGAGGAAACGTGTTGGGCGTGGACACATTATTTTGAATAATGGTTCTGGCACCCATGGGCGCATGTTTGATTTGTTGCAGTCGTGGGACTCGTCTCTCCTACGGACGTGTTCAGCGGCAGTAGCATTGCATGATATTCTTCAGATCTCTACCAGCACTAGGTGACCTATGGGATTAGAGCTTGCCTGGTCGATGTGAAACCAGTGTTTGGACACATCTTAAGTTTGTGTTAATAACACTAGGCAGTTTTGGTTCAGAAATGGTTTGCCACCCATTGAGCTGCTGTGGTAGGCGTTGTGCTGGCTCTAACCAAACCTTTTATGGGGATGAACGCGCAGCAGCATTCACAGCTGTTTAAAAAATGGCAGACACACCGAATGTTTATGGAGGCACTGACATTGGAACCAAGATCATATATCAAATTTAAAAGACCAGAAGTAGCTACTAAAACAGGTGGAATAAATGAAAAAAAAAACTAGAAGAATCATAACTAGAAGAAAATATGAACTGTGATTCTGTGGCTGCTATAAAACCAGTGTAGTGGAGACACCAGCACACTGGTTTATGAGTCAAAACAATTTGTTTAAAGAATTGCATGTGGGTGGAGGTATAGCAGCTTTCCCAGGCTGATTATTTTTAATTAAACCACAACAAACTGTTATACTCGTCTGTTTTTATATTTAAAAAAGTGTGCCAAAGTCTTTTATGAGCGTGTTTAATGAGCGTGCTGTGTGAAACCATACACGTGACATCACGTGAGAGATCACTGATCACTCAGTTGGACATTTTATAGGTCTTTCGACCATTCTCTCTCTCTCCCAATAGATTTGAGGTCTCTGAAGAGGTCAATAGTTGACCCCTGATCAACTGAACTCAAAGTTTTATGTAAGCACACTTGTGCGACATTAACTGCCATCTCTCCTACGGCAAAGAGGGATGCAGAGGCAGGGGAAACTGGCAATGAAAACAGTCTCTTCTTATTTACAATAGCAAAACGAATCCTCAACCCTCCCGCTCAGTCCAGGCCTCGCCTTTCAGGCTTCGAACATGGCACACTCCTAGGCAGACCACGTAACTCGAGCTGGAAGTGCCTAGTGAGGTTTAGGCTCCTTTGGAATCTGGGAGAAATTTTGGAGATGGGACTCTGACTGTGGCTTCGACTTCTGGGAGCCGACGGGACAGTCCAGCAGAGTCAGGGGAGAGGGGGTGAGCAAACACCGACCACAACACAACTCCAATCACAGTTAACAAAAAGATTAAAAACAACACAGAACATAAACAAACCAATTTGTAGAGACACGGGGGGCGTGGCAGGGATTCCCCAGATCAGTCCTGTGGCGAGGGATCCCACTGGTGATGTGACGGAGGCTGCGCCAACGGGACACTAACAGACTTTGCGACATCGGAGCGGTTCTGAAAGTCAGCATGAGCTCCCAGGAGAGGTGGCGCCTATTTCGGTTTTAAAAACATTTATAATAAAATAACAAAAAAAACAAAAACAAATATGCAATTGATATTTTTTAATTAAACCATAACGCAATCAAACTAATAAACAAATGTAAGCCAATGGAGCCTTATACCTCGATAGGCCACATGGTGAGAAGCTAACTGGGCACCTGCCCACGCACCAATAGTACCCAGAGACTGATCCTGGCCAGTGTGACATATATGAAGGAGTTATAAAGGAACTAAGGCAGCAACACAGTCGTTTTGTAATGTGTTTGCATGATGCATTGTTGGGTGCTGAAATGATGAATTCTAAAAGAATCTGGCAGAATCTCACTGGTTGAATATCACAGGTTGAAATACCTCTCTTTAAAAATGTGATACTGGTCCTCACTAAATGGCAATCACATTATGAATCTTAAGCTCACAAACCGGTCATGTCTGGATAGTGAAGCTAAAACAGAAGCTAATGAAGGAAGAGGACACAGAGCAGGGGAGAGTGAGGGAGGACCATTAACATGGACTAACACAACATAAACAGGGAGGAACGTGAAAAAAGACCAATGACAGGACAATAATCAGTGCTTAACCTTTAGGCCGGGGGAAACTCCTTAATAATTCGAGCCAGACAAAGACCACACCCAGGGAGATGAGGAGGCTCAAGTTCCAAGTCCGATAGCGACCTCTAGTGGCCGCAGACGTGAATTGTGACACTAACAGCGACACATTGACAATCTATAAAATATATAAAATGTGCAAGAACTGTGATTAAGGAGCGGACACAGATGGTTGGCATAACATATATCTTGAAGGCATTGCAATTTCAGCTTGAGTGGCGCCATTTCACTCGACTGAGAATAAGTACACAAAGTCACTAAAATTGAGGTTGTCCTTGTCATCCTCTAAAAGGTCTTTACTATATGCTGTTGGAAAGGATTTTCCTACAGAGTATCAAAAATACTCTCCGAAAAAAACAAAAACATTCTTTTACCAGAAGAACAGAGGCATTACAAAAATCCACAATAACATCAGATTCATAACAATATCCGCAGAAAATTGCTTTAAAATAGTGCCTAGCATTGTATATTGATTATCCCCTCGGCCACTTCGGGGAGCGAGGGTTTACACGAAGCTCATTCTAAGAAGTGCGTATAACGCAGTACGGATTCAAGCAGGTGATGAGTGGAAAACTGCATTTAGCACTGCGTTTCCCTAACCTTAAGCCCACCAAAACTGAGTAGAATGTGTCATGCCATGTTATGTTGTCATGTCATGTCATTATAGGTCATGTCATTTTATGCCATGTTATATCACAGCCAAAGTCCACAAAGACCAAACAGTGAGAAATCAAACATCAGTCCCCGTTATGGGAAACACTGTGCAACATCTATATGGACCAGTGCAGATCAGTGTTAATTTTCCATGTTTTTTTTTATCCATTTGAATCTTACATGACATTTTTTGTAGGGATTGAAGGCTTATTTTGACCATCTTTTGTAAAACAGATCTAGATAATTTGATAAATACACCAAAAATAATTAAAGGAACACGTTGAAAACACACCAGATGTCAATGGAGAAATAATCATGCATACTGATGTGGACTGGGTAATGCAGTAGTACGGAGCTCGCAGCGTCACATGCAGGAGAACAAAAACAATCCGTGGTGACGGATTTGCAATTCGTTCCTCAGTTTATAAACCGTACCCACGAATTCTTATACTGTTCCCTCGGTTTAACAAATCGTGTCCACGGATTAATAAACCGTACCCACGAATTTCCAATCTGTGCGCTCAATTTTTGTAAACGAACGTTAGGTTTTTTAATCCGTACCCACAGATTTATAATTCGTGCGCACGCTTTCGCAATCTGTTCCCAC
>JBBMFX010569240.1:0-15006 GCA_037832545.1 Rhabdalestes septentrionalis | reverse complement strand
CCACTTCCTCTATTTATGGAGTGACACGTTCATTTCCCTTTGACCTTGACGTGCCACGTGTCTTACATGTGACAGAAACATTTTTAATTGATTTTCTAAGTACTCATCCTCTACAGCAAACACACTTCCATACATTTGAATGCTGTGTATTTGCTAAATTGAATGTACAAGAAAGATGTGAAAGATAAGTGCAAAAGGTATGGCATAATATTTATGGATGGAGTCTTATGTTTTATTTATTTTGATAAGTTAACATTTAAATTTAAGCTAAACTCTGTAGAGGATGTGTACTTCAACAAAATCAACAAACATTGCATGTGTTCTATATCAGCAGATGACATTCATTTGGAAATGATGCGCAGGTTTGAGGAAAGCACCTTTATAATGTTTTCAGTGGGTCTATAGGTTTAGACTGCGGTGTAAATGACAGACTCTCAGTGTGAGCCTCAGTCCTGCCCATGTGTGTTTGCAGTTCCAGACAGAGGCCTGCGTCCGTCGTGCAGGGGAGCGTGCGGCCACTCCGCTCTCCGTGCCGTTCTCTGGTCCTCTCTGCGTTCCTCTGAAACCCGTCCGGCCCACACACTCCCGATCACACACAGAGCCCACAGAGGTGCACACACACTCACACACACAGGCGCCTAGGACCCAAAATCCCTCAGAAACACAGGAACAGCCCCCTTCACACCATCCAGAGGAAGCAGAGGCGAGCCGCAGTGCCTCTGCCGTACGGGCCATGAAAGCAATGCTGCAGCGTCTGCAGAAAGTGGAGGAAAATATCAGCCAGGTGATCATTTCCACTTTCTTCTCCTTACCTTTCTTCCTTCTGTCCCTGTGCTATTTTGCTTCTGTTTTATTCTTCTACCCCTTTTACTGTCTCTGCAAGCCTGTTTATTCTGAGGAGTGTTTCCCCTGTTATAGAATTTAGTGGCCATTCTAATCAGTAATCTCAAATATTCACTCAGTAATGAGTAATTATTCTTGGGTGATACATTTTTATACATACTGCCAATGTGTGCTGGAGCAACATTGATTTGTACTGACAGCTGCAATTCAGCATTTAAAAGAAACAGGCAAAAAAAACCCAGAACTAAATCAATGTTCAGTTTTTTTTCTGATTAACCCTGGCAGTACAGGGCAAGGCTCCCACTGGTGGAGGAGAAAATACAACAGAACAGTATGAACAAGATTTGTTAGGTGTGTTAGATATTCTTTTAGCACTAATGTATTCACTTTGTAAGCGCAGAGTTAAACAACACTTGACGCCATAGTACCATGATACATTTGGAAAACAATGTTATTCTGAATATAAACCATAAAAGACCCAGCAATAAATCCTTCAAAGGGGACACCAATTAATGTTCTTTTTAGCTTGAAGTTTTTAGTTAGTGTCTGCCTAGAAACACTACCGAATGCAGCATTAAGACTGTATTGTGCAGTCAAGGCCCATAATCAGATTTTTCAATTTGTAGTCCCACTGCAGCAGCAGCGTGCATGAGAGAGTTATGAAGGCCATCCCTCAGCAACCAATACCGCTTTGATATCAACATTTTCTACAGATTTCTAACAAAAGAACTGGAAGCTAGATTTTGGTTTTATAAGGCCGCAATGTTCACTGTGCACTTACTCCTTGTTTTCTGCTTTGTCTCCCTGCTGCTCTGTTTTCCCTGCCCTTCGGCCTGCTATAGAGGAAAGTCCAGACTCAAAACACTAGAGAGTTCCATAAAAAGAGTATAAAGGAGAAAGCGGTCCACTTAAGCTTGCTGTTCTCTGGTGACAGCGTCTCTCTGCCTCAGGTGACTATACGGTATTGTTTAGCATGGCTTGCTCACACAACTGCATGAACCGGCTTCCACTCACTAAAGCTTCTCTCGTGCTGTCGTTTCTTTACTCATATCAGTGATTCTGCAGCGATCCTGCCTCAGTACAGGCGGTCTGTGTGTTAGTGTGGTGGATCACATCTCAGGTCACTGGCCAGATCCTTCCCTGCCTCTGTCTAATAACTTTGTACACGAGTCTTCTAAGAATTCTACATTCGTTATTTTTTATAAATCATCTGATACATTTAAATGCATTAAGTAAATAAATGTTCACACATGTCATTGCTTTCATGACTTTATTGAGAACATTACGCTCGATAAAAGTCCAGTAGGCATTCGTTATTTTTAAAAGTAGTCGTTAAAGTGAACGTGCTCCGCTTGTTCCATTACGTGGCTTATTGGGCCCAGAGAGAGAAAAGTCTGGCAAAAGTAACTCTACCAGCATGCTGGTGCTGTAAACCGCTCCGGCCCGAGCTCCCTGAGGCCCTTTCAGCTACGGAGTGGACGTCTCTGAGGATGTAAGTGCAGGTTCCACTGCCTCTGCTGCTCGGTTTTATGCCTCACAGCAGGAAAAAACATCAGCACAGGTGTCCATGGCTGAATCCATGGCTGAAAGGCTCTTAAGGCAGGAATATGCTTTTATTTTCTCACAGCAGTCAGTGCGAAACACATTGTATCTAAAATGTGCTGAAATCTACCTTCATTTACCCCTGAAAATACACCAAAACCCTTCATTTGAGTTAATTGACCGACCCCTAAATTTTACCTTCAAATTGAATTTAAATCATGAGTGTGAAACCCCTTTATCTTTATTTTTGGTATTTATTCAGGAGGTTCTGTTATTTAAGGGACTAAATTCAGTAGTCTTAACAAGTCTTCATCTTAATCAGCACTTATTTTCTTTCATTTTCCTTCATTTCCTGTATGGGATATGAAGGTAAAAAATGTAGGTCATTTTAAGGGGTAAAATTGCGGCGTTTGGTCCCGTAGTGAGTATAGAAGGACATTTTAATGGTAAACTATGAATTTCTTTAGTCTGTTCATTTTAATCCAAGGAGAAAATAACCCACATGATCCAATTGTGTTCTTTTGTACTTCCAAATCAGAAAAAATGAAACAGTCCTTTTCAGAGACGTGGATCAGCCCTAAAGTGACATGACGTGAGTTCAGTTCCTCTGAGACACAGTCATATTGGAACATGTCACAATGTTGAGAATATTTGATTGATGTCCATATCATTATGAAATCAGCACCAGAGCATACAACAGCAGAGCCGGGTTTCTTTTGAACAGTGAAGAATGAGAGCATTGAATTTACCTGATTTAGATGTATATAGTTGTGGTTCCACATCCACAGCTGATGTGCATTTAAATCACTAAACTTTATAACAGTATTACAATACTCCGGGGCAAAAAAGGAAAAGAACTATGAATGCAGTTATTAGGAACTGATTATATAACTTCAACATTTAACATATAATAACTATGAATGTAACATATTTTATTGAACCATCACTTGATATAAAAGTGTGGAAAAGTAATGACACATTTTTTGTTATTTCTTATGCTTTAACAGTGTCTTAAACCAAGCAACAGGTTGGACAAGCTTCAGAAGGGCTGTGCTTTTAGGATTTGGATGTTTCTCTATTAGTGAAGCATATCTATCAATGCAGCATCTTGGACATGTGCTGTTTAGCATGTAGGGTTGTGCTGGTTTGCTTGCAGAAAAACAACATGTGGAGTGTTTGAATTTGTAGACATTGATGCTTTGTGTTTTGACACATCAGTGAAGGGGAAATCAATTGGGGTGTCAAGTGATTAAGAAATGTAATCCAATTAATTACAAGCTCTCTGATTAATTAATCAAAATGAATCGCACACATCTTTTGCAATAAGAAGTTTAGCTGTTTGCAGCATCTCGCGCCTTAGCTGTTTTGGGGGTTGGCGGGGTGGCGATGGTATCGGTTTCAATCCAATCTAATGGTATATATCCAATCTGCTATAGTGGTTCTGGCGCCCATGGCTGGGTGGATAAGTTAGGGGAAGAAATTAATGATTTTTAATTTCTCCCTATAATGGTTAAGAGTTTTTGGACTCCAAGCTTTGGAGGGTTATGGATACTGTAATATTTAAATTATTACTCAACACTAACATCCTCACCTGACCGTGTCTCTCACTACTCTGCACAGACCAGTTCCTCTTCTCAAACCCCCTCTACATTACCTCCTCCACATCTTCCTCCACAAAGCACTGCCGACTCCTCCTCTTCCTCTTCCCCTCCTGTCTCCTTCCCACCATTGCTGCCTCTGCAGCAGGTAATGGAGTCATCCTTCCATCCACATCTATTTTATACACAAATACATTCATACCCTTCTATTATTAACATTCCTTCCTTTTCACTTCTTGCTTTTTAGTCCTGTGGTGTAAACAAGAGCTCTAGATTTCAGACTCAAGACCTAAACATGCAGCTCTTGGAAAGGGAGGTAAAATCAGTGAGTAAATCACATATGGTGAGTGTCCTGTCAGACTTTGATAATGTCTACTGTATAGAGGGCGCAGTTAAGTAAACATACACCATATGGACAAATGTACTGGGACACCTGATCTTTACACCAATGGGGAATTTAATGACGTTCCATTCAAAACCATAAACTTTAATCTGGAGTTGGCCCCCCTTTGCAGCTATGACAGCTTCCACTCTTCTTGGAAGGCTTTCCACAAGATTCTGGTGTTTCTGTGGGAATTTGTGTCCATTCATTCTGTAGCATTTATGAGGTCAGACAATAATGTTGGATGAGAAGGTCTGGATCCATTCCAGTTCATCCCAAAGGTGCTCGATGGGTTGAGGTCAGGACTCCGTGTGGAGCATTTAAGTTCTTCCAGTCATGCTGGAATAGAAAAGGTTCTTCCCCAAACTGGGTCCACAAATTTGGAAGCATGTCTTGTTCTGCTGAAGCAATAAGATTCTCCTTCACTGGAAGTGAGAGGCCTGTCCCAATTCTTTTGTTCACATAGTGTAAATTTGATCATAATTTGTTTCATAGTAGAATAATGGAAAACACTATTGATTAAGCTTGTAAACTGTCAAGCTCTACTGTATATGTGGACCTGCACCTCAGTTTCTGATTCTCGTAGCTTTACACTAGTAGCTAAATGGCAAGTTTTAGGATTAGAAACTGAAGAATGAGGTTCGAGAGGTTAAATTAACTTCAGAAGTTCATTTCTTGTCATGTGAAAGTTGTATATTTCTGCTCTTCAGACAGAAACAGAGAACAGTTGGAATACTCTTAAAGCCCTCCAGTAAGGTACCCAGATAGTAACTTAAAGTGTGTGGTTCTCTGTGGAGTGGGTGATATGGTGGTTGTTCAGTGAAGTTCATCGTAGTCAAAAACAGAAGCCACTAAATCACAAGAGTAACTTGGAAATTGAACCAGGGAACATAAAACCTTGCAGTATACAGATTTCATTAGAACACAGAAACATCCTTAAAGAATCAATCTGGATACAGAAAGTTTAAGACAGGTCCAGGGAAAAGCCAGAGTTCCACACAGGGCCAGGGAGAAGGTGGTAGGATTTGTGACAGAGCAATAAATGAGAAGATTAAAGAATTGAAAAGGTCAAAATGACCCAGAGGACCAACTGAGCACAGTTAATTAACTATTTGCATACATTTAGAATAAATCTCTCTGATTGTAAACGGCTCCATTCTCTTTCATTTATTCTCATTTCTGTCTTTTTTCTTTAACCAGACCAACCTCTCTGCCCTAACCCTCACTCTTCATTCCAGCTCCAAATTAACCTCACTAGACCCTGTCCCACTATGCTCTTCTTCTGCTTCATCTTCATCTCATCACTCACCATTGACCTCTCTGCAGATGTCGGAGGTAAAGTGCTCATGCATGCATCTGCATAATGGCATTAAAATGAATTCACATTGTGCAAATTAGATACATAGCGAATAGCCTAGTGCATTGCATACGATGTGAGTGCATCGTATCTGCTTGTAGGGTTGTACGATACAGACAAAAAAATAGTATTGTGACAGGGATTCCTTTAAATGTATCAAAAGGTCCATATCATTACTTTTCAGGAAAAAAAAATGCATTGCTGCCCACACGCAGTCCATATATGGAAACTAAGTTTCAAAACCAGCCCATTTTCAAACCGTATTTTGTGAATGATTATAACACAATATATTGTGCATCCCTAATCTGCAGTGATTTTGGAGATATTGCATGCGTTCATTTTGATAGATTTGAACATGTGAGAATATTTCTATAACAAAAAAGTGGTGAGAATAACTGATTACACATCCTTGGTTCTAGACAAGCGTGGATAAATGGCTCCGTTTTTCTCCTATCGAGGAACAAAAGATGACTTTGCCAAAGGGGTACAAAATCTTGAGCGGTTCCCCATTGAGCGGTTCAGTCAGGTATCCAATCCTTCATTTAGGATTATGCTTGATGTAGAAGTGAGTTACACCACAAAACTTATCCAGAGCAGTAGACCAGTGTGTATGGTACCACACTGTAGTTTAAACTGGATACAGTGTGGTAAAAATTGGAATGAAGGGCTAATGTTAGCTGGTTTTCCTGATTATATGTGTCCAATGACCATGCCGGGTGTTACTTTATCTAGTGGATAATAAACAGCAATGAAATCAATATTATATTTCATTTCTGATTACTAGCTGCCATCCTATAATAACCTGTGTATCTTGATCCAGCCTACTATTGTTATGAGAGCCACAGTGCAGCCAAGGCTATAATTGGGCTCCTCCTTTGACCTGTTTGTATGAGTGTCCTGATGCAAACTGTATTTCCTTATTGCTGTTGGTGCTGATCTCTTGGTCTCTTCACGACTCTGCTCTGGCCAGACTCATTCTCCTGTGCACCCCCTTCATTCCAGCCCTGCCCTAGGTCTGCCACACTCTCTCCCAGAATGCACTACCACTCCTGCTCCTCACCCCCCTCCTCCTTACTCGTCTTCTCTCCCAACACAACAGGTATCACCATTTCTCATTTGAATAAAAATCACTGATTATGCCACTGCTTGCAAGGGGAGAGCTATTATTTTTATTATAATTATTTCTCTTTTAACCAAAGATAATGCATGATAAGTGTGTGAGATGCTTTTAATGAGGCTACTAATGAAACCATCAGCAAAGATTTATTGTAACGCTAATCATTAGTAGCTAGGTGTCCATTTCTAGATACAAACGAATGTCACAAAAGTTGCAAATTCGGTTCTAAGATATTTTGTTCAGAAAACACTTCCAATAAATATGGGCCAGGTTTACAGAGAGACCTTTAAGGTTAGAAAGGTGTTGCTTTTTTTTATTCGCAAATTAGCACTCTCCAAGTGAACGTACACATTGTTGTGCAAATCCTTGTGATTTTATTTAATGTTAACAATTTATATCACAATTAGTTTCTAGTCTATGTCAAATTTTAAAAAATGCACTAAAATACATGAATGGAAACGCAGCAACAACCTTTCTTAATTTTACAATTCTAAATGCACACATTGAATACATTGATCTATAAATCTATGCTTTGATTTTCTATCATTTATAATAAAGGTGTTAGTGTGGTGTAGTGTGTAACATCGGCATTTGAGCAGCAGACTGGCTTTCAATTTCCCTTTCTGGGAAAGAACACCGTGCTACACTAATAGAGTCCTTGGGCTAAAGTTAGAATCTCCATAATGATGAAAAGTCACTCTGAATAAGCATCTGCAAAATATACTATTATGGACTATTATTTTCCTACCTTGTGAGAACTGTGTTGTAAATATTTGTTTCTTTTCCATTTATGACCCTCCTTTCGCCTGGTTCTGTCCTTTTACTCAAAACAAGATTCATGTCTCTCAGCGGCCTGATGTTCAGCTTTGTGAAAAGGAGAAAGATGTGGTGAATAGGTCACGTGCGGTGAGTGTCCCATTAGCGAAGCACAGCTATATTTGTCCCCATAATTACAGTGTGTAATGGATACATTTTTAGCTGTTATTTTTCCATGGTGGGACTAATGGGCATTCATCTGTTAGCCGATGATGTAACCACGCTTACATCAGTTGCTTTTGCTGGTCACATTATTATTATATGCAAGTTGAGTTACAGCTGTGATTTTAGGAGGGGTAATTGTTTACACATTGAATAGCTTTTTAATTTGTGGCTTCAGTTAATTACTAGCAGCAGCAAATCCATTTTTAACTGTCATATGGAAATGGAGTTGCCTAAGTGAAGTGAAGACAGAAACAGAAGGACCTCCAAGAAAGTGTCAGACTCCTGTTTGTCATTTGAGGCGAATGTCCTCGATTTAGCATTACTCAGATCCTACCTTGACACTGGCCTTTCCAACTTTGACATCACATTCCAACACTGACATCAGGACTAATCTACAGAAGCCAGAACCGTTCGGCAGACACTCTTATCCAGAGCAACGTTCAAGAGTGCTTTGTAGTCTACAAGAAAATCTCCCTCACGCTAGGAAGCCTAGACTTAAATGGAAGAGCTGCTGGTAGATTCCACCAGAGATTAAGTTAGTACCTCACCAGGACCCTGTGAGATCAGGGAATTTCTGGAATATCAGGAAATTTCAGTTAAGGCATTTCCAGACAAGGAAAGTCGGGAATTTATCATTTGCGCACCAAGTCATGGAAATATCATGGAATTTTGTTAATATTTGTTAATGGGACATTTCTTTATATGTGAGGTCATGAGAATTCTGCTTTCTGGTCAGGGAAAGTCATGGAAAAGTCTGACTTAGGGTGGGAACTCAGCATTTGTTTCAAATCCATTTGTGAAGTTTGTGTCACTAAAGGTAGTTGATGACATTTTAGCTCCCCTCCTAAGAGCTCAGTGAAGTGTTTTGAAGACAGTGAGGGTCTTGGCAGTTCCGAGAGTCGTTGTAATTTTTTGATGCATGTCTGTGACTTTTGAGAAGAGATGGTTCAAGTCAGGTTGTCCTTGGCAAGCTGTGACCCGTGGTCTGATCAGAGCTGAAAGGAAAGTTGGATCAGGACCATTTTGTGTGTGAAAGTTTTAAATCTAATGTGACGAGCCACAGGGATGTTTGCTGTAGTGAAGTGGTGTGAGAGAATTTTTATATATTGAAGACCAGACGGGCTGCTGTATTCTTTGTAAAGGTCTACAGAGTTACAGTCCAGTGTAGGGATGACAAGGGACTGGATGAGTATCTGAGTGCCATCAGAGGGGAGTAATGGACAAATACTCTCGATGTTATAAAGGAACGTTGCAAGTTCAGGGAGGATTGTTAAATGTGAGATGAAAGTGAAAGCTCTGAGATCTAAGGCAGCACCTAGATTGTGTGTGCTTTTGGTGTTGGAGTGATGGTAGCATTTCCAGAAACGTGACTTGGTCAGCTCTTGACGGTGCATTCCCTGGGATGTACAGGATCACAGTGTTGCTGGGATTTAGCTTCGGGAGGCGCACTATCATCCAGGAAAAAATGACATTCAGGCATGCAGAGATCTGAACTGAGATCTGAGAGTCACTGGGAGGAAAGGAGAGGACGTGTTGAGCTTTGTAAGCATATCAGTGACTGGAGAAACCCTTTTCAGATATGATTTGACCAAGAGAGTGAGTGTAAAAGGAAAGCAGAAGGGGGCCAAGCATCGAGTCTTGGGAAACACCAGTGATGAGTCTTCATAGGGCAGATCCTTTCATGATCATTTTCATGACAGTTGGTAACTGCTACCCTCATGGTAGGACACAGTTCATTGCCATGCAAAAGCAGTGGTTCCAAGTTTGATTTGGGAAGAATTGATTTGGGATGCCAGTTTCAGTAGCACCAGGAAGATCTAGAATAACTTGAGTCAGGAAAAAGTTGTGACATTGACTACGATTTTCTGCAGAATGTGCTGTTTTGAATCTAGATAGCTTTGGGTCTTGAAGCCTATATTGTAGTAGAAGTTGGTTATATGCAGCAGATCTCAAAACTTTGGGGAGGAAGATGAAGAGGGATACTAGTGTGTAATTGTGGGAGGTCTATTTTGAGCATGGTCGTTTTTAAGATTGGTATGACTACAGTGATAAAAGGGAGAAGATCTGGGAATATGGTCAGAAGCATGTGGCGATGAGAATGGATCAAGTGGTGATGTGATTGGGTTGTTGGATGTCAGGAGATGAGAAATCTGTGGAAAGTGGTGTACAGCAGTAAGTGGAGGGTGGTCAGTTGATGAAAAGTAGGAGAGAGGGATGAGGACTGCAGGATCATCTCAATTTTTCGAAGAGATTAGCTTTGGAGGAGTAGGAGAAGGAAGACTTGGCAGCAGATAGGAGATCTAAGATGAAAATGAAATGAGAGGAGATCAAATTTAGATGCTGTTTCCTCCATTTCCTTTCGGCTGCTTTCAGTTCTCTTTGGTGGTTACGGAGTACGGTGAGAGATGTGAGCTGCATGTCACCCTAGCAGACAGTGAACAGAGCTGTTTCGAGAGGAGAGAAGGGAATTTGTAGCCATTTTCAGGTGGAGTCAAGGATAACATGGCAGAAGAAGGAGGAAAGAGAAAGCAGAGAAAGGGAGCGGAGATTGCGACGGGCAGTTGAAGAGATGGTGATAGAGCAGATGAAGTAGGTCTGGAGAGAGACTGGGTATGACAAAAGATGATGGTCAGAGGGATGGAGAGTGGTGGACAGGATGTCAAGTGCAGAGATGGCTCTGGTGAGGACAAGGTCAAGGACACTGACCATGTAATGGGCTGGAGGAGACATGTTGAAGCACAGAGCAAGAGATGACAGGAGCTTGCGGGCGCTGAAGGGATTTAGCTTGTCATTTGGAAGGCTGGAGATACCAAAAAGGGTTTCAGTAAGTTATTGTTATAAACCATGCCATCTAGTCAGTCTAGAGGAATAGTAGGAGGCTTCATCATTTTTGGATGCTGTAGCAAATGAAGGACTTCATTTACACATCTTTACAAGGCTCGGCCAGAAGTTAGTAAAACCTTTGTTCCTTACCATGCAATTACAACCTCCTGAAATGATGCAGCGTATCACAAAGATAACTATGTTAGCTCACACTAGCATGTGTGGCCAGAGTAGGTTTTATCCAAGTATCTTTGCCTGCTGGAAAAATTCATGTTGGTCTCAAACTGTGTACTACAGACTACAAGTGGACTTAATCATTGTGCGAGCCATATATAGTTTGTTATTTTGTATCACATCACATTCACACACATTTTCAGAATATTGGAAGGTGTTGCCATTTGTAGGAGTGTTATTGCAAATTGGTTTTGCCTGTCTGATGATCAGCTCCATTTGGGAATTTGGGAGTTTATCTGGGTAAAGTTTTGTCTATTTATTTGTCAAATATGACAGTATTTATTCATTCTTATGACTTCTTAACCAGACTGGCCCTCACTCTCGCATGAAACACTGCCAGCAACTGTAACAAAGGACTACCCAGAGCTTTATCTAACACCCCTGTCTTTGCCTCCAGAAGCCAGTCTGAAGTCTCTGCTTCCTCCCAAACCTGTCTGCCTGTGCTCTGCTTGTAACAGACTCACCCTTCAGCCACAAACCTTCCTCATTCCAGCTCTGCATTAACCTTCCCATACCCTATGTCGCAATGCATTGCTGTTATTATCATTTACTGCCATCGAGGCGTTGACATCTGCCTTTGTCGTCACTCTTTGTAAATGTAATGACATTTGGGTTTGTGTCACTCACAGTCAGTGACATGCTTTTATTAACCGTTCATTCTGCGTGGCCGTGCCCGTCCCTGTGCTTTGCTTCTCAAAAATAGCACCTCAGCAGATTGGAATGCTGCTTTCTAAAACAGAATCTGAGAGGAAAACGCTGAACTCTCATGCCATTAAGTTTTCCATGAATGGACCTTGGCTAAATGAAGTATTATGGGATTTTCCATTAGATTTTCTATTTTTCTTGCCAATTGATCATTAAAAACAAACAAACTATACTGAAGCTAAAGCTCAATCTTATAATTCCTTTGGTAAGAAAACATGGAAACATTTCAGTTTCAGTTCAGCGTCAACAGCCTTGTTATTTCAGTCTGAAAAACTGAGGGCCTTCAAACTGTGGAAGACACAAACAGACTAAGGAATGCTGGAGTCATACTTCGCTTCCTCTGTTACTCACACTTCAGGATGAATGTTAGTCACTGGTGCTTGTGTCTGTGCTGTTGCTCCTGAGATGACTCCTGGTGGGCCGGACCTGTCGACTCTTACGAGGGATGGGCTGCTCCGCCTTTGTGGTAGATTCGTAATCAAACAAAGCCAGAGGAGCACACAGTAGGCCCTGAAACATTCAGCCGTCTCCGCTGACCGCACCGAGCGCACATTCCTGACGGTCCTCTCCTCCCCTGCCAGATGTCTGACCCGAACCACGTTTCCGTTACTAACCCGTTTCACTCTGCAGCTTTGCCTGCCGTTTGGAGCGGCTCGATCACTGCATAACTGTCCCTCAGTAATGAAACCTTTCTGCCATAAAATAGTCCAAATACCAGGATTCTGAGCCGCCCTGTTGTTTTTTACACATGAAAAACATGCAGCCTACCTTTTTGCGGCCTGTCTCAGAGAATCATTCAGACTAGACTGCATGGCTAAAAGGCAAAAGGTATCTTGTCTTGAATGGCATCGTTTTTCATTTCTCATGCTCTCCTTACTCTCTTCACTCCTGTCTTCCAACCATCCGTTTCCTCCTCCCGTCCTTTCCCGTGTGCCGTGGGCCTGACAGCGCTCGGTGGGGAGAGTGTCTCTGGTGGTAGGAGCGCGAGCTGAGACTCGGCTCTCCCTCTGTGAGACCGATCACAGGCCTGAGGCCGCCTGCTCAGAGTCACCGGTAAGATATCTAGCCTAAAAAAGAGCTGCACGACTATTCAGATGTTTGAAATCACCACAAAATCCATGGTTTTCTTGATATAGACTAACATGGTTCCATTTATTGTATAAAGTTATTCTGGAACGTTCTTTCACTGTGGCACTTTATAGATAATTAGTAGGAAGCCACACAAAACGGGACATTTCAGCTTGACGCCCGGTGTTGTGGGTGATTCTAAAATGACCTTCTTACTTATGATCACTTTCGACATGGAAGCGAGGGGGTCGTATTCCTTCAGTGGACATTTTGAAATTGGTTGTACCAAAAGTAAGAACTGAACTGGGAGAGAAAGCGTTTAGGTTTTCAGCACCTGGTGATTAGAACAGTTTTCAATCTGAAATGCAAAACACAGAATCCCTGAATGATTTTAAAGCTCGGGGTGAAAACATCCAGCTCCAGGCCTTCTGTATGCAAGTGTTTTCTATAAGTAGGTTTTAATGTCATTGTTTTTTTCTGTTGTGTGACTGGAAAACTGGGTTCTGCCAATCCTTTGCTGAAGAGATCTGCAATCTCAGTGAGACAAACCTGGTTAAATAAAGGCTAATGACCACATAAGCTGTATAAAGTTAAGAGTGAGTTTATATAGGCTATAGTGACTCATGATTCAAAAGTGTCGATCAAATCACAAGGCAATTGACAAAAATTATTTTTTATATTATGTTATTATTGTCAAAAACCACATACAATTAATGTCTTTTAAAAAAGGTTATAATGGAAGTAAGTTGGTGAGTATTGATGATTTTTTTTAAAAATAGTGCTAAATACATAATACAAATCTCATATGATCTCAAATATAACATCCCTTCTTTATATTCATGCACTTCTGAAGTGATTTTACTGTATTTAGAACCCCTAATTAGATCTGGACTTAAGCATTAATTTGTCTGAGCTTTAGAATTTCTGTCTTCTGGAATGGTGGGATTCTTGTGATCTGTCTCTCTCAGTCATGTGTCCAGATGGAAAATCTCAATTCATCCGAACTCATGATTTGAACATGTGGGAATATTTTGTTTTTTTACGGAAATCCAGCGCCGCATAATATCTTCAACCTGCTTCCACAGCGGCCCACAGCATGGACACCATTCCAAGGCTCTGCACAAATACTTCTGCACATTCCCACTCGACTGTGGTCTGATTATTATGATTCTGACTGGAATTCCGTCTCTTTTTCTCAGGGTTCCTCGCGGAGGGAGTTCCGCCACAGCCTGGGCGACGTGTGTCATGCCTGTAATAAGCGCGTGTACGTGGCGGAGCGGCTTCGTGCCGAGGGGCTGTTCTTCCACAGAGAGTGTTTCCGCTGTCACACCTGTGGGGCCCCGCTGTGCCAGGGCGGACACGCCTTCGACTCAGAGCAGGGTGAGCTGACACCGGGCCCCAGACCTCAGAAATGATTGCACTTAAAAGGGTTCTGTATCATGATGCTTATTTTCACTAAATCCCCAAAAATTCTATGAAGATATTGAGGTTTCTTGAGGTTTGTGATCAGGTTTATATAGTATTTTTATTTTACACATACAAGACTAAACAATTTAAGAAGGAGTGACAGTCAAACACTGGATGAAAATACAGAAAATAATAAGATGAAAGAAAAAAAAGTCAGTACATACACTGCGTTCCAACTTATTATGCAAATCATATTTTTCCTCAGATTTTCCATATTACCTATACGAATTGCAGTCATTGTAATTTTACAGTCATCAACTATTAGAGTTCAATTGAAAGGTATTTGAACAAAATGCCTCAAAATGCACTCAAATGTATGTTCCAAATTATTCTTATAAAGAACAAAAAATGGTCATTTGTGAAATTATAAGCATTAGCAAACAATATTCAAGTCAAAACTTTATTATAGGTGATGTTACATTTGCACATAGGACCACTTGTTCGAAAGGAGCTTCTGAACTCTCCCATCAATTGAATTTGTCAGGTTTTGGATGGTATCTGCTTCAGTTGTTTTGCATGAGGACAGAATAGCCTCCCCTTTTATGCCCATAGCAGCCCGAGATGCAGATGTGTTGTTTGCAGCATGAGACGGTGCATTATCATGCGTGAAAATGATCTTGCTGCGGAATGCATGGTTCTTCTTTTTGAACCATAGCAAGAAGTGCGCTTTGAGTAACTCCACATACTTTATGGATATCATTTTTACCCCGTCAGGGATCCTAAAGGGGCCGACAATCGCTCTCTCCATGATTCCAGCCCAAAACCTTACTCCACCTCCTCCTTCTTGGCACTGTAGCCTTGTTTGCAGGGGTTGACCATCCACCACTCCATCCATCTGGACCATCGAGGGTCGCACGGCACTCATCAGTGAACAAAACAGTTTTGATGT